>BCIM01000008.1:600000-755500 GCA_039545315.1 Kondoa malvinella
GCCAAGTGTACATCTCTTTGACTCTCGCATGTGTAGTAGCTGGATCGTGCTGTCCGGAATCGACATGGTGTATAGCATGTGTGATAGCTCGAACCACATCTGCATTGTCTTCAGCGACACACCAGAAACGAGAATGTGACATACCGGTAACATCGGGTTCAGCCAATTCGATCAAGTCGTCTGGTAAAACTTCTGGAACACCGCCCACCCTCGTGCTGACTATGAAAAGTCCACAACAAGCAGCTTCGAGCAGGCCAATACCGAACGCTTCAGTCAAAGCGGTGTTGAGGAAAATGTGGCCTTTCTTCAGAACCTGGAAGCATGATGGGAATGTAATCGAGAGCGCTGTACGAGGGAATGGCCTACGTCCTTGACATCATCGTGCCTCACTGTCCCCAACAAGTCTACTCTACCGGCTAGTAAAGTCTGATGTCGCTCGCGCATTTGCTCCAATTCAATCATCTTGGGTCCATCTCCTCCTACTCAACATCAGAAATGATCTAGAGTTGTCGAAGAGCGTACCGATTATAAAGCGAACATTTGGAAATGCAGCGCAAATTTCAGGCATGGCGCCGATGAGCAGATCAATGCCTTTGCGATAGACCAATCGACTCATGCATACGATGACGACTATTTGCGGTGTTAGCACCAGCACGATGCAGTGTAAGAGAGCCTACTCTCGTCAAGATCTGCAAAATTGGCTGGATCTGGACTGAATTCTGTCGCTACTACGGCTGATGGTATCACGTGCGTGATCTTTGGGTCTAATGCTGCTCTGATGACGGTATTTTCTCGCCTGTATATACATAAGAACAAGCTTTGAAAAGAAAATCAGACACACCCAGTATGACTGACACAAATCACAGCCTCTATATCGCTCAAGCAACCCTTGAGCATCTTGTTACCCCACATCTCGCCGAAACCTCCCAATCCCAGCAAAGAATGATCCGTAAAGACAGCTTTGAGACCCATTGTTCGTGCATGAAGGACTGCCTCTAAGCCCAGTGCACTGAGCGCAACATGCGCATGAACAATTTGGACACGTTCTCGAATAAAGATTTGCCTCAGTAGCGGGAAAGCGAGGAAGAGCTGAGGCAAAGTGGCATGCATTGCCGCTGGTGGAATGACGCGAAAAGGAACATGATAGACTTTCAGTCCTTGTGATAGATAGCGAGCAGAGTGCCGACTGGGAGGATGGGCATGTGTGATGATGACTACCTAAACGAGAATGAAAATTGTCCGAAACAAAGACATGGGCGGACGGACTTTGTGACCTCTTTGAATGAGAGTTTGTGCGAGAATGTAGATGTGGCTCTCTACGCCGCCAACTTTAGGGAAGAAGTAGTCGCACACCATGCTTTTTCGGCGTATAGAGTCAGAAAAGTTTGGATCATGAAATGCATGATAGAACGAACGCAATGCGCAGGAGAGGCTCTACGGCTGATTTGGAGGACGCCGTAGGCGCCATAGAGCAGCTCAAGTGACTTGTGGGCCCACTACGAGGTTTCACTTCGGCGAAGTTACCGCAAGTCGAAGAAAATTTCAGCTCGTCGAGACATCTCTTCTCCTCGTCCACGAGAACCTCTCCAAGTCTTCAAATCCTTCATTATGCCTGTCGTGCGTGCTGCTAGATACCTTGAATAGCGTCAGACTGACCTCATCTCGCATTTCCAGCCAGTGGAATCCGGCACATTCAGTAAATTGTCCTCGCTCTGGCATAAGATACCCTAGGAGCTCATCTGTGTGATCAGAACGCTTCGTTGAAGTTGGTCGCGTCGTTCGCATCAACTCTGGCGCCAACGAGGGCAAGCTCGCTACTATCGTCGAGATCATTGACCACAACCGAGTGAGCATGCATGCAGCACATGTTCAGGAATGCCTCTGACTCGCATTGGGTGACACAGGCTCTCGTCGATGGACCATGCACCGGCGTAGCCAGACAAGCCATCGCATACCGCAACACCGTCCTCACTCCTTACGTCCTCAAAAAGCTCACTCGAGGAGCCAGATCACCAGTCGTCAAGAAGGTGTGGGAGGCTGCCGGTGTGACTGAGAAGTGGGAGAACTCTGCTTGGGCGAAAAAGATTGAACTGGCGAAAAAGAGAAGGAGCACGTCCGACTTTGATCGCTTCAACGTTGCTCTACTCAAGAAGCAGAGACGGAGGGCACTTGGCAAAGCTGTCAAAGGCGCCAAGAGCTCTTAGGGAGTTGAGGGAGATGTGATAGGCAGGGATTTTGGATACGGGCAAGTCTTCAAGCGCAGTTTTACCTTTTGGACTCTAGCACAGCATTTCGGAACCCTGCAATCGATCTCATGTAGTCGTCGCAAGTCTGGTCAACTGTTCGATACGGCCGCAAGCATGTCTTCTTCAAAGTTTTCGTGGTATACCCTGTCAAGCGATTCTCTTCTCCATTTCGATTCTGTTCGGCAGCCATCCCATCACCAACGGCTTCCCTGTCAGCTGTCATGTTGATCGACAACGCTGCTCTTGGCGGTTTCGTTGATGTACTCTGCCGGTCAAGGCCTAGGGCCCTACTTCTCTCATACTCGTGTGCTTGTCTCTCGCTAGCTAGCTGCTGCTCTTGCTTGTTGATCTTGATGGGACACCTCCGCTGTTCTACAGCTATCCAGCCTTCATTTCGTGTCCCGCACTCCGCCCTGTTCTTTTCACGGATTCCTTGCTACCGTTGTGATCCATAACAGATGACACCTGCTGATAGCTTTAGATTCTAATTGGAAGCAGAGCGTCTGTAATATCGGACGTCAATTTCGATGGCCCCAATTTCACCCCAAGAACCGTCATTAGGTCAGCTATAGCAAGAAGTCGGGAGGAAGCTGACTTTTGGAGACGCTTCAGAGGTATGCGCAAGTCATTCAACTTCCCCTCATCTTGGGAGCTTTGCACCAGATCATCATCTGGCTTTGTTCTTTCAATGCTCTTCCATTTCAGGTTCATTGCGTTAACAAAGCTGTGCCGAATCGATTCAGGGACAATCCTGTTACCCGCGACGAACGGTGCCTTCACTCGATTAATGCACGCGTGCTCCAGCCCTCGCTGAGGCTGTAGACCAGCTCGGGTGTGCATCCGGAGGAGCGAACAACTTCATCTCAAAAGCTGATCCACCTTTTCTTGTGTCCTTCACTGTATCTTAGCCTCTCAGGCACAATCAGCCTCATTGTCATTGGAGCTTAATTATTGCTTGATCACAACGAAAGTCGTCCGTCGACAATCCAGAACAAACTTGCAGCGTCAAGTATAATGTGCTGGCTTCATCCGTAGTAAGTTGCTGCCTGCTACCCCGAGCCCGCGCAGCCTTGGAGGTTCAGCGCAGACGACGCAGAAGCAGGAGAAAGGCACCTGCTGCGATCTCAAAGCGGTGGAAAGAGGTTTAAACCTCGGGTACATGTCGTCTGCGCGATCGGCTTGTTTGTTGTCGTTTCATTGGTCTGCGTTGCTCTGTATCGTTTCCGCAGTCATGCCATCACCAAACATTTGCCTGACCTGGTTGCGTCGACGAGCATCATACTGCTTGTGGGTGTTTCGTCGATGGTTCTCAGTCGATCACGGTCTATGGCGCTGGTTCTCGCATCCGCGTAGTACTCTTCATTCTACAGCTAGCTGTCCGCTCTTGTTTGTTCATTTCGATGGGTCAATTCCGCTTTTCTATCGCTATCAATTATCATTGTCATGTTTCGCTTCTATCCTTGCTCTTCATCGATTCTTCGCTGACGACGTCAAGGATGACGACAAGATGACACCTGCTGATAGCTTCGGATTCCAATTGGAGATAGACCGGCAGCAACATTGGATGCTAACTTCGAAAGCTCTATCTTTGCTCATTAAGGGTTCATAAGGCCAAGCTAGCAAGTAGCCGGTGAGAAGCTGACTTCTAGAGGGCCATCACATGTAAAACCGAGCACCATCATTAGAGAAATCTGTCTTCCTTTGTTCGCGACGTTTGCCTTCGCCCGGATATTTGGCTGGGCAATTCCATCACAGCAGATACAGCGACCCTCTCGCTGAAACATTCAGCCAATCGACTGTATAGACTTTCTTGATAATATCAAGCTCGACTGTTCGCGTCAAAGTTGCATAGCCTCTCCTTCTGCAGCTCTGCTCGTGACTTAGCGCAACATGGCCCCCTCGACTGTACCCTGTCAGTACAAGACTGGCAAAGTTCTAGGTTAGCCAAAGCCTCTCTGCTGAGACTCTTACGTACTGAAATCGACTTTGCCAATAGGCCAAGGCAGTGCGTGACGTGCTCTCTACAGCTATTACACGCAGCTTACAAGCGCTGGCTACGTGCAGCGTACGCCGTAGTGAAAGAATGGTCCGTCTTGCAGCAATCTCGAAAGGCGCTTCCAGAGCTGAATGATGCGAATATCAAAACAGTGTTCATATAGGAAGCGAGTCTCCCTTCTTGGACTCGTGTGAATCTAGCTTACGAGAAACCTTGTAATCAGCTGGGAAAGTAAGTAGCTTTCAAATAGATATTCAGAAGACAGGTTCATGGAATGGTAGTATTATGCGTGCAAGGTCATCAACAAGCGCTTGATGGAAGGCAGAGAGGGTATGGTCAGGTCAGTGCTACAAGGAGCCTATTTTGAGTCATAACTCAATAAACTCTTTTTTTGGCCTGACAGGTTAGCTTTGTCAATCTACTCATTGTGACTTGTGTGAAAGCCCGCATCAGGAACGAAATCAACGTCCTCAAGAAAGTCAGTGCGGGCCATGCACATATCGTCACGCTGCACGACTACTTTGAGGTAAATCTGACCTTGTTCTTCGTTAGCCGCCCTCGCTGACTTGCTGATAGACTATGAACAACCTATACCTCGTAACGGACTTATGTACTGGCGGCGAGGTAAGCGGACATGTCTACATCTGCCTTCCCGCAACGCTTAACCTGAGCTTTACAGCTGTTCGACCGTATTTGTGCAAAGGGCTGTAAGTTTCCTTGTTCTAGCTGTTCGTCTATGTGTTGACGCTACTCGTAGCCTACTTCGAGAAGGACGCGCGTCATCTCGTACACGTCATGTCTTCTGCAGTAGCGTACTTGCACGAACGAGGCATCATTCACCGAGATTTGAAGCCTGAGAACCTGCTCTTCAGAAGTAAGTAGCTTGGGCCCTCCTGTCCAATGTTTCTTAACTGTCATATCCCATAGGTAAAGATGAAGATGCAGATCTGTTGGTTCGTCGATCGTTAGTTTTGTCGAAGCAGGCTGAGCTTTCCACCAGATTGCCGACTTTGGCTTGTCAAAGATGATTGACGATCAGAAGATGACTGTATTGACCACGACGTGCGGGACACCAGGCTACATGGCACCAGAGTTAGTGGAATTGCTCAGCGTTTGGACTTATGTTCATGCATTACACCTCTATTGACAGGATCTTCAAGAAAGAAGGACATCATAAACCAGTTGACGTCTGGGCGATAGGTGTCATAACGTACTTCTTGCTCTGTGGTATGTTACAGAGTCCTTTCCCGAGACTTTGCTAAGTGTGAAACAGGTTACACGCCTTTCGACCGAGATAACAACTCTGAAGAGATCAAAGCCATTTGTGCAGCAGACTACAAGTTTGAGCCTCACGAGTATGCCTTCCAAGGCGTTGATGAGCACTACCTGACAGGCTCTTTAGGTACTGGCAGCACGTCTCAGACAGCGCGCGCGATTTCATCAGACAATGTCTGACCATCGACCAGCACAAGCGACCGACAGCTGATGGAATCCTCAACCATCCATGGTTGAAGGAGGAGCACATCGGCGTAACGGACGATGGACGTCATCGCGATCTTTTGCCTCACGTTCGGAAAGCCTTCAACGCAAAGTCAACATGGCGATCGGCTCTTACTAAAGTTCGAGCGGCAAACACGTTCAAATTGGATACCGAGAGTCAGAGGGTACAGAGCGAGGTCAGCCTTGCCCAAGCGGAATCGAAGGAAGAGCATGGTGAGTCTGCTTTTGCATTGTACGCCGTTCTGTTGCTGAACAGATGTGTCTAGTCGACTCGAGTCGTCACGTCGGAGTTGCTCGTGCGAGCGAGTCGATCCATCATCTTGCAGGTGAGTGTCTATCCGCTCACGTACGACATCTGCTGATACGGTTGTTGCAAGGCAAATTCCCCTTTCACCGAGGTTCGCAAGACAAGGAAGCATAAAGCTACTGTATCACTTAGATTCGCTGGGACTCTATATTCTGCCATTGTATTTTACACCACGCCTGAATTAATCGTGCCTCGTGCTGCTCTCTATCCACGATACCCGACTCGCGATTACCTCTATCCGGTGCTGGCCGTATATACCCCTTTGAAGCAGCTCTTAGATGGCTACAAGGCGGGAGTGAGCTTTCGCAAACAGATGAATGCCGCACGTCGACCTGATGCGTGTTTATTTGGCGATAGCAACTTTCTAGGAGCGATCTCGGACGCAGGCGATTCGTTCAGGCAGTCGTTGGCCTCTTCATCTACAGCGAACCAAGCACCATCGGCAGCTCAGAGGAGAAGCAGCAATGCATCAATCAGGCCAGCGAACGGAACTGCTGTCGATATGGCAGCACGTTTGCAGAGAGGTCTGTCAGGTCTTGGAGCCGCAGCTAGTTCAGCTGCGACGTCCTTGAACAATCCTGGATCAAATTCCGTGACTGCTACGTCAAGAGAAGTCGCTCTGCCTCCGCCTCCAGAGCTCAATGGCGATGAGCTCCCAGATTACTCGCGAGCTGATCCGCGTTTGAGCAAATCAATCGAAGCTACGTCCATGCGAGAGCATGTCTATTCAAAGAAGGCGTTCGTCAAGCTACTTTGACAGCACCGTCGCTTTGCTCATCTGCTCTGTGTCTGTACGTGTAGTATGGAGATGACGATTCGAGGGTGTGGAAAAGAAGCGCCTCATCCGCTGTTCGTGCAAGATATGGGCTCAAGAGTTGCAGGAAAGATCACACTCAGTCTCACCGAAAAGCCAGAACTCGTGACCGCTATCCGGGTCAAGCTAAAATGCGTCTTGACTACCCGATTCGAATCTACGGGTGGTACAGGACCGCGAGCAGCTCCGGCTGAAGAGCTTGTCATATGGGAAGAGGGTCAGACTGTCTTCCAGAGTTCATCCTTGGATGGCGAGCGACTGCATGGAATATCAGAGTATGAATACGCTATATCGATACCTACGCATATTCCAGACTACTCTGGATCCAACGGACGGGCAGTCCTTATGCCACCGAGCTACTCATCTGGAGGTATATCGCATGTTCCTGTAAGCATTTCCATGTGTATGGCTTGAAGTGATGGCTGATCAAAGCTAGGTCGCCGACGTGCGATATTACCTGAAAGCGACTCTCGCTCGACCCGGCCTATTCAGATCAAATGATCGCATTCTAGCACCAATAGTCTACATTCAGCGGGCACCGGCGATAGATATATCTCATTTTACCAACACTTTGCAATCTGGAACCATGAATCCAGCAGAGTGGGAAGGGGTCAAGCAGCAAGTGCAAGTCCAAAAAGGCATCTTTAAGAAATCACAAGGGTCATATGAAGGTACATTGGATTGCAACTTGCTCCTTAGTCGAGCTTACGGAAATTTGTCATCCAGCTGTCGCTCTACTTCCCAAGCCAGCCAAATTCGATCGCTATTCATCAATACCTATCGCGCTCAAAGTCAGAGCATCCGACACCGACGCAACAGGCAAATTCCCGCCTGACCAAATCTATGTGGGCCTGGTACAACGGCTGGTGTTCACCATTGGAGGCCGTGCTGCATCTTTTGAAACGTTCGTTACTTCTTTATCGAGCATGCCGGTTTTGACGAGCGCAGCAGAGGCGTAGCAGCAGGCAAATTTACGGTTGAAGGCAGCGGTAAAGGGACAACAGAAGAACGTGAAGATGGCCTGAATTGGTGCAAACGCTTCAACGGCTCGATAGTTATAAAGGTGAGAGCGCTGATCCAACTCTTTGCTCAAACTTGACTGTGTATTGTCAGACACCGATCTCGCCTACTTTTCTTTGCCCAAACCTCTATGTCTCATATTGCGTCTTTATCCGAATAGCGAATCCTGGAGGAGAGCTTCGGTTACGGGTCGGTCCTGATCCTGAACGTGTCGAGTCGAGCTGACGTTGCCTCTCAGTTACCGGTCGAAATCAGACCAGGCGAACCCAAGATTATCAAGGCTCCGAGCGCTGCCGGAGACAGTAGCACTTCAGCCGGACCATCTTCAGAACGATCGCGGCCGGTATCTGGCGTGCAACAGGCTTATGATCTACCTCCAAGCTACTTTGACGTTGCTGGCAACAGTTCAGAACGTCGTAACGAGAAGAGTTGACATGTAGATAGAAGTCAAGCCTTGTATTATACATTGTCGTGTAACAAATGTAACATTAGCCCATCGTGTATCCATCACGATCGCCCGAGTTGGTGTACGAGTTGCTCTTGTGTTTGGGCGTAAACTCGAATTGGTCGTCCCGGCCCAAGAACATCTCAGTCAGCTTGATCCAGTCGGTAGGCTGGTCGCTGGCGAGCAGTGTTTCCAGATCGTTGCGACCGCGGTATGGCATACTGCATAGCCCTTAGAGATTGTAAGCAGAATGACTGAAGCTCACGGTCTGTCAGTCATCGTGACTGGCATATGCTCGAGAATGCCAATTGGAATATAGCGATGTTGAAAGCTCAAAGCTTCGCACATGAATCGCCTCGTGGTTGCGATACCAGACGAATCCGCCCCCCTGCATTAGGTTAGAAGAAGGCATTGCGGATGGACCTGTGAGTGACTCACCAATGCTCGACACCCTTCCTCGCCAAAGACGCAATACCATCTAAACGCTCACGAGCAGAGATGTCCCAATTGCGACGCTCTTTCAGCTCAGTGAAGATCCAAGGCTTGATAAGGGCACCTCGGGCGACCATGATAGCATCGACGCCGCTTTTCTCGATCGTATCCCAGTAGCTACGGAAACATGAGCTTTGACATAGTCCGACGACTCAATGGCGGCTTACATCCCCTGATCGTAAGCATCGCCGTTGCCGAGAAGAGGCATTCGTTGTACTGCTCATAATCAGGCCGGACACCTGAAATCTTGCATAACACTTACAATCATTCTCCTCCTCTGTCAGTCGTAGAGCCTTGACACAGCTCGCGATATACTCATAGTCCGCTTGTCTAGTGTATCGCTGGTTTCTCGATCTACCATGCAGCTAATTGACATGTCAGACAGCTATATGCGGAAAAAAGGAAGAAACTCACAGTAGCAGCACCAACTCCCCATTCTTTCGATAGTCGAGGTATAAGCTTGTGCGCTACTGGATTATTGTCCCTGACGCCCATTCGTAGCTTGACAGTCAAGGGAGTCCCGCCGATAACTTGATTGAGACCAGCCAAGCTGTTGCCTAATTTGTTGGCGTGATCTAGAAGAGCTGATCCGGCGCCTTTGTTGAACTAGATGCTTGTCTGAATTCGACTTTGATTTTATCTGTAAAGAAGCTCACGACAAGATCGATAGGACAACCACAGTTGATGTCGATAAAGTCCACATCAGGGCATGCACCAAGCACAGCTTCCGCAGCGGGTATGAGCTGATGAGGTCTTGATCCACAGAGTTGGACGCCTATCACAATGTCAGCCCATGCGGCTGATCCGGCAAAAGAGACATACCATAAGTCTTTTCGGACGGATGTCTGCGGACTAATGACCACTCCGAAGGGTTGCCAGTGATGAATTCTGAAGCGACGGCCATTCTGCCCTACATTCAGTCTGCATCTTCTTGGATAGAAGGACGGCTCACTCTGAGCACGTAACGTCTGCTCCGTAATCCACACAAAGACGACGGAAAGGCAGGTTGCCTGTTGTAGTCAATGGAGCGAGGTAGAGCTTGTCCCTGAAATCTAGGCGCTTCTTTTCGCGAGGTGCAATGATCCGATCAGGTTTGGCAGAGTTCTTGATGGTGTCGTCTGTTGTACCCTCTTCGACCGCTTCTACTTTCTCGACCGAGGTGGTAGTATCTACTTTGCTGTCTATTTGAGTAGTCTCTTCTTTCAGGCCCATGATTGATGGGTGCATCACGATCTCATCTTCCGCTTCAGTCGGTTCGTCTTCGGGTTTTGTCGAAGCATTCTCTACTTGCGCTGAGTCATCCTTTGATAGCTCCGCGTCGGCTTTGCCTGCAGCATCTTGTGCAGGCTTTGATTCGCCCTCCTTCTTTTCTTCCCCTCTATCAGACTTGCCCTGCTTCCCACCTCTCCTACTGCCTCTTCCACCTCTCTTACCACCTCTGCCTCTTCCAGAAGATCCATAGTCTTCTGCCTTCTGCCAAGTTTCACCAATACCTTCAAAATATGCAACAGAAAGAGGATAGGCTTCGGCTCTTTTGCCTCTATAATGCCTTTGCTGCAGCGTAGGGACGACATTCAATTCTCCTTTGGTAGTATAGATCATAGTTCGTAAGTCTTGGATTGACATAGCATCCACTTGGGTCTGATCGCCATGAAGGACAGTCAAGCAAGTTTGACGCATTTTGGGTTCGTCGAATGCAAGTTGGGCATTTGTACCTAGTGCGCCGGAGCCTTCTTCGACTGTGAGGATGTGGGAAGAGAGATGACGGCATTTGAAACCTTGTGGACAAAGGCCTAGAGCTGCGAAAGCTGGACAAGAGGGAGTATAATGCGAAATGTCTGTTTGGCTTGAGCTGTAATTGTCTAGCTGCTCTTCTGTCGGTATAGTGATGTCGGCTTCCTTGGTCGCTAAGTAGGCTTTTAGATCATGCGAGAGCTTGCATCTGCATACACGTTATGAGAACTCGCCTCAAAAGAAGTCGAGGCAGACTGACCCTCTAGGTTCATCGACTTTGACGCAGTCTCTGCCTCTGGCGGTATTCTGACACAGGCCATCACTGCCCTTCAATCCTTCGCCCTTGTTCTTCTTGCGCTTCGCCTTTTCCTTGCGAGTTTCCTTTGCTTCACCTCGATGATCCGTTTTCTGCTTTTTCGCAGGTCTTCCTTCAGCTTCATCGTCCAGAGCAGGCCCTGTAGCGGCCTCAGCTGCATCATCTTGTGTTGCGATTGGCGCGTTCTTTAAAGCTGCCTTGCGCTCTTTGCCGGAATTGACAGTGTCCCACAAAACATACTGCGAGGCTATAGGAGCAATATTGGCCTGCTCAGCCCAGTAAGGCTTCTCTGCTGTCATGCCCGATTCCTTTATCAGGAGACAGGGAAGTCGAAAATCGTAGTCAAAGATTGACGAGTTGCTGCGTTCAAAGCAGAGACCGATATGCTTTATCATTCTCTATATGCAAGACAGATCTATAGCCCGTCTATTAAAGTGCCCCTCTTCATCTATCTTACAATGCCAAATCTGAACAAATAAGGATAAACCCACACCGCCTCCTTCATTCCATCCTCTTATCCTCTGACGGACTCCCATTCTCTCCATCATCCTCAACATCCGAACTCTCCCTAGAACTCTCCATCCTAACCGTACCCGTACTCGCGACCGAGCTACAATCGCTTCTTGGCCCAACTGTGCTGCTTCCGCTTTCCGAAGTCGAACTCGTCATTCCATTGCTGTACGACCGCATATGACCCAAAGCAGGCGAAGGGCGAAAAGGTTTCTTGGCTGGTGTAGTGTTCTGCGAGTCGGTTGGAGGTTTCTGTTGAGCGTCCTTGAAATACAGGAGCAAACCATCGGCGTAGCGCTGCATTTCTTCAAGAGGGACGACGAGCGAAAAGTCGTTCAAGAGTAAGAATTGTAATTCGAGTTGGTTCAGTTCGTGCAATGGCAGACCACCAACTTTGGCATATCGCGAGTTGGTATAAAAGACATCCGAGAAGAATTTCGATGCGACAGTGACGCCTGCAATGAGAAGTCGGTGAATGTTGAAAGCGTCTACGGCGAATATGCGAGGTGCGTGTCGAGGTCTTGAAGGAGTCGACTCGGGCGTGGTGAAGAGCATACCGCAGGCCGCTTTCTGAGTCATTTGCGCCATGCGATCAAAGTAAACCAGAAGGGCGATAAAGACTTCGTTCGTTGTCGGACAATCTGTAAACTTGTTAGATTGTGTTTTGAGTAAACTGATGGGAACCAACATTTCAGGATGCGCAAAAGGTATTGTTCTATCGCAATGCCAGGCACATTTCGCGCATGAAAGCATAGTGTCCCGCTCGAGCTCTTCAATGCTGATTTACTTGCCGTGAGGACAGCTGAATCTCGATAGCCTTTGGAAGTAGAGGGCATGGGCTGATATAAGGTGAAAGGTGTGGGCGGAGCGCTGGTCATGTCGGTATCGCCATCTCCATCTTTGGCTGCCTGTGACGAAAAGTAGTCTTCTGCATGCGCAGCGGCGGTCTCATTGATATCGAAAGGCGTCATAAACGGTGTTGAGCGCGCAAGTGTATTTTCCGCCGTGTCTGGCAGAACGCCAGAGCCACTTGACACTTGATTGGATTGAGGTGAAGAGGTCGAAGGAAAGGAAAAAGTAGTCTGCCCTGCTGGCCTGAGGTGTTCGTTGGCTGATGCTATCTGTTGCAGGAGCTCGGCGAGCAGATGCAGCAGATGAGCGGTGGGATATGATGCTAGATCGACATGCGGTCGGTTTGCCTCTTCTGGACTTGATGAAGTGCTAGTACTCGGTACGGCAGGGCTGAACGAATCTTTCTGCATCCTTTTTGGTCGCCTAGAATCCTGCGGTAGTTCACTTTGATCATAAGAAATAGCCGAGCTTCGCCTGCTGCTTTTTTGTCTCGTTCTCGCTGATGTGTTGGACGTAGATGCAGCCGCAGACGTTTCCAAATCAGACACTAGCGAAGAAGCAGAAGCTTGTTTTGCAATGTTGCTACCGTCGCCTTCCGACGTTGCAGGCGACACAACACCTTCGCCGCTCAGCGTTAACGAGTTGGCCAGCCCATTGCTGCGCGCAGAAGATTGCGAAGAGGAAGGACTTGACAAATCCGACTCTTCGCTCGACGAACTGGACGACCCATCTTCGTTCAAGCTCTCATCCGTTTCGGCCCCGCTCTCCAGATCTTGACCACTCTCTCGCTGCCTCTGCCTGCGTGGCTTGCTCTTCTTTGACATGGCTGCAGTCGAACGTGGCGGCGAAACATTCCTCGCTTGAAATTGCACAGACATGACAGCGCCGTTCTACGCCAACAGGTCTCGAAAGGGGTATCACTCTAAGATCTCGTTGAGCTAGCTTGCTGTTGCATTGTGTTCAGTTTCCTTCACTCGAGCGTTCGACGTCAACAGCGCTGAAAGAAGTCAGAAGACGGTCCCGGCACGTGCCAGGACGACGTGGAGGGCTGTTCGATCAGTTCCTGAAGATCCGCATTGCAACTCTACCTTGGCTCTACAGGCCATAGTCTCTGCTTGCAGCCCCTCTCGTGCAGACATTATACATTGCCGTATCTATGCTTCAACTCCGACACCATCACAGACCTGTGCAGCAGCGACATGTCGTGATCTTTCGCAACTTCTTTCACAAAGTCTGCCAGCGCTGTTCCAGGTAGCATGGCGAGGTCAATGAGCTATTGGACGATCAGCATAGTAATCGGACAGATCTGAAAGACATGCCATAGGCTCGGAAATGACACCAGCATTCTCGAAAGCTTCCGCGTGACAACCCAGGCCCGCAAACAGGTCGTCCATGAAGGAGCACAACGAAGTATTGTTGGGCGGGTCGAGCAAAGGAGGCGCTTCTTCACCGAGTAGAGGTCCTTCGAATGGGCCAGGTGGGCATGCGAAGCCTTCATCCGGATAAGAGTCCATTTCTGGGATCTTTGGGGGAGGGCTCTGAGTCATTGGCGCTGGTCGGATGCGACTCAAGAAGTCATCTTGACCTTCAGTGAGAATGGAGCCAAACAGCAGAGGATCAAAGGTAGTCAGATCCAAGGATGTAACGCCCTGATGCTGGAAGCGGATGTACTGCATGGACCAAGATATCAAACTAAACTATTGTTCCTGGGGAAAAACACATACGATATCGTAGGCCTTCAAAGCAGGCCACAAAGTCTCTGAGTACATTTCGGTCACGAGACTGAAATGCTTCCTGAAGCGCTTCGCCACACGAGCGTCGCGCTCTTCCATACACTAGAGCAGCACATCAGAAGCGTATATACTAGTATAGACGAGGACTGACGATGAGTAGACTACTCGTGGCGACCACAAATCCGTGAAAGCTCAGATTAATGTCTTCAGGATGGACTCTGGACAGGGTGAGAGATGTTGACATCAATTCAGACTGGTAGCTCACCCTTCACAAGACTCTGTCATCGACACAAGCATCACAATCAGTCGAGTGGTGTTTGATGAGAGTAAACCCTTACCTCCAGCGCGCATCTCGTCAGCCCATAGAATCAATGATTCATATCGCCAGACTTCAGCTTGGAAAGGTCGACTATTATGAAAAGCATGCTGAATCTTATTGTCCGATACAGGTCGAAGATGCTTCGGTGATTCATCTTCGTGAAACTCAGTAGGCGTTTCGAAATTCCCATCCATCTGCGAAAAGTTGGGAGGCCCCTTGTCAGGCTCTTGAGTAGCGCTACCTACATTGTCCTGGTCGATCATGCCTAGGCTAACCTGCTCATCCTTTGACTCTTTGATCGGTGAATCGGATAGCGGCCCATCTTCAATCGTTTGACAGTCTTTCGGAGCACCATCAAGCGATGGAGAATCGGAGCTATCACCCATATCGACGACCGTGTCCTCTTGCGCATCTGAACCTCTGGTGGAAGCTGAGCTGGCCCCATCGCTGTTGTCAGATTGGGCAGGTGAGCCAGCGAAAGCATCTTCGGAAGGTTTGATAGGTAGCTCATGCAGATGAGGCATGTTCACATCGAATGCTACATGTAGATGAGAATGATCGGAATGGTCGAAAGCCGATTTAGGCATTTCCTTCGAAAGTCGACGGGGTATGAAGTCTTCGTTAGAGAGAGAGGAGCGCTTGGAGCTGTCCGATCCTGAAGCTCGTTTAAGCAACAGCAATTCGTGGCGATTTGCGATCTGGGCGCGTTCTTCTTTGATGAGGTCTACTTCGGAATCGAGGATCTCTTTCTCGTTGTTACGTAGGCGTCCTTCAATATCCATAAGATTGTTGAATTCCCTGTTGAGTAAATTAGGCTCAGCATTAGAGCAGAAGAAGGCTTCTCACGCGTTCGTCTCTTCGTCTTCTTTCCTCATTTCGGCGTAAGCGCTGCTCTATCTTAGCAAGAGGATAGACCAGAAGCGAAGAACATACTCTTCTTGCGATTTGGCCAAGTCGTCGCTATAAGGAGTAAGAATGGAAGAAGAGACAGGTAGTCATGCTTACAGAACTAGCTCTTCCTCTTCAATCTCGGTTATTCGACCTGTCTCTTCGGATTCAATATTGAATTGGTCAGGTACCATGTCGAATAGAGCAGTACGATACATTCTGAAAGTGTTGTTGGGGAGGGAGGAAGAGAACAAAAGAATTCCGGCTCAGGCAACACAAAGGGAAGAGAAGACCATTAGTGAGGACGATGGATGTTAGCTGTCCTAGCTGGCTTGACGTAAGTGCAATGCAAGCATATACAGTTCTAGCTGCCTCACAAATCAGCATCTTCCCATCATATTTGGAACAGCCTAACTCACCGTTTTCTCTGCCTGGCAGCCTTATATCCTCATCGCCTACTCCTTAACCAGCTGAACATAGCGCTTCCCGCAACACCCAAACAGACACCAGCAACACCGACCCAAAGACTGGCAATATGCGGATCCGCTCCCTTTTCCGCAACGGGACACCTGACTCTCCTCCACCATTCACCAGTCACATCCGCAAAACCTAGCGCTACATCGTCCTCCCAGCCTTCCAACACTTTTGTTCTCATTTCCGCCGTCATGATGCTCAATTCGCCCAAGGACCACTTATCGCTCACTCGCTTCATATACTCCATCCTCCTCGGTGACTGATCCTGATCCGGTGCAATCTCCCTCAACTGACTTCTGAGCAGCCCGACATTTTCTATAGAAGCAGCAATGTTGCTTGGTAGACTGGATTCGATTTTCCTTCGTATCCGGTTCGCAATGCGTGGACCTTTCCCATTAGTGCTGACGAGGATCTGAAGCGGACCGCGCTTGATGACTGAACCAAAGTAGAAATCGCATAGAGGTGGTACGTCGGCTACGTTGACCACAATGCGAAGCTTCTTGCATATCGAATGAATATGTTCCGATAGCTTTGCGTCGTCTGTTGCAGTCAGAACGAGATCAGGTAGTTTATCGCTTGAAGAAGGCAAATCTAGGTCTCGGTCGAAATTACGGTCTATATGCTTGATGCCGTATAGTTTCACTTGTTCAGGATCATAGAGACGATATTTGCATTCATCGTTGAGGCCTGAAGTAGGGCAAACGAGCGTAATATGCGGATAACGAGTCTTACTGTTGAAGCCAGCGAGAAGAGATCGAATACGGTCTGCTGCTACATTCCCGCCGCCTACGAGCAGCACTTCACTCTTGTTCAGCTGCCAGGCTAACAGCAGAGAGCCGTCGGTAGATATCTGTGGGTATTCTTCTGTCATGCCGAGTCGACGTTTGGTGATAAGCTAATTCGAGGCCTTATCATTGGGTGTCTGTCTCATCCTTTATCATCGTTGCTATTGCGCGGCCGGTACCTAAGGTACCTATTTCATTGAAGCTGCCACCCCATAAAGACGCAGTAATCAAAGCTTGAAGCAAGTTGTAGAGCGAGTCAAAGCAAACCCCGAGTCAGTCGCCTACAGCGAGGGAAGAAAGAGGATGACAAGAAGAAGAGCGACAGAGCAGAGCAGAAGAGATGAACTATTTCCTGTGATGGCGGATTGCACAATTCTGTAATCTTCCGAATCGTGCATTGCATACACTCAACCCTCCATAGTCGCATCTCCTGCAGACGGAGGGATAGTTGGTGCCGGACCAGCATTCATGCTCGCTTGCTGTTCTCTCGTCGCTTGAAGTCTGTCATCGCGAAATCATGGTAAGCGAAAATTCGCCAATCTCAAGACTCGCGCTGACCTGTTCCTCTTTCTCTCCGCTTCAGCTTCCTTCTCCACCTCGATCTCCTTGACGACCTCTTCAATTTCACTCAACGTCAAATTCCTCACTTTCCCAAACCCTTCGACGATAGCGAGATCAATGTTTTTCGCTCCCGTTTGCACGACTTCCAGTAGAGATTTCACAGTCAACTTGATCGTTTCCGCCGTTTCCAGGTCTGCTTTCCATGATTTCTCCAAAAACTCGCGTACAGTCTTTGATGATCGGCCGATGGCGTTTGCCTGTCAGCAAGGATCCTTCAATATCAAGACATTGAAATAAGAAACGTTCAGACTGACCTTCCATGCTGAAAAGATACCAGATGGTTCTGTCATGTATAACTTAGGTGCATGTGGGTCGGATTCGTCAAAGCCAATGATGAGTGTTGAAATACCGAAGGGTCTTACACCTCCTGACTGAGTGTACTTTTGTTGAATCCCAGCAATGTGTCGAGTAATGTATTCGATTGTTGCTGTACCCGCTGTCAGTCTGTGCGATTGGCATTCGATTCTTGCTTTGTCGATGAGGATACGAGCGTCAGCTGTTAGACCTGTTCACACGTATAGCATTACTATGTATCCTTGATGCATATAGGGGCAGATACGAACCAGCAAAAGCGAGACAGACGTGTTCATCAAGCATAGCGACTTTGCGCACTGTTCTTGGATCTTGTAATTGCAGCGCAGTCTTCTTTTCCACGCCTAGCACGACTACGTCTTTCCCTCTCACGCCGACCTGCAACGGATTGAGCTGTGTGAGAATGTCGGGAGGGTGACGAATGCTTACAGCGCAAGTCCCTTTGCGAACTGCTTCCATAGCGTATTCGACCTGTTATATGCTATATAAGCGTCTGCTGGCCTCACAGGGCGCCTGGGGGCTGACTTGAAAGAGATGACCATCTGGACTCTGACATTCGCATTCAACTTGTCAGAGTGGTGCAGCGACAGGCCGCAGAGGCACGCACGAATACTGTAAGTGCTCTGTCATAGGAGCGCGACATGATTGATGCAGATGAAAGGGTGTTGGAGAGAGATGCGTCGGCTCAAACTCGTCGCAAGCAGTCGCTCACTGGAGGGTTACAAAAGGGTTACTCGCCACAGTAACTTCGTATTGCTGGCGCTTGTTAACCGCATCTTCGCGCGGTGCCGCGTTGACAGCCTGCCATATAATGGTACTCAAGTAGACGGTCCTCTACTACTTAGACGGTCCTCTACTACTTGAGCTGTACTTTATTTGAATTCGTCGTGCTTTCTCTTATTGCCCTGCTATCATCTCTCATGATTCTTGCCTGGGCTCATATCGCAAAGACATTTTCAGTGGTCTACGAATGGGCAGATGTCAGATTCGCTCCATACAGCAAGAGGGCTGTGAGCTCTGAACGGCTCTCCATTGCTCAATTCTGCTCTTCTTCCTTACCATCACGCTCTTCTCTCGTCTCTAACGGCAATAACTTCTTCGCGCCATGGCTCACCTTCAACCTCGTAACGGTCAGTTACCCTTCCAGCCGCCGCAAAGCTGTAGTTTGAACATGATTTTGTCTCAGATTCGGAAGCTGAAAAGATCTCTATCAATCTCTTTCGGACGGCAGTCGCAAAAGTCTGCAAGGAGCGCGGCAGGGAAGATCTCGTCGCTCACGTCGGCCTTCCCTTCGCTTTTAATCATCATCCGTTTGAACATCACGGCACGGCTTCTGAGCAATGGAATCACGCCTGTCAGAATGCTGCCGATGCTCTTGAGCGAGATTATCCAAGGATCACTCCTGCTCTGAGTCTGCCATCGAGCGCACCGTCACGCCAGCATGGCAACAATAGCCGTACGACTACGCCTTCTACCCATTCACAACATAGGGAATCCTTTCTTCCCTTGCCTGATCCTCTCTGCTTCGTAAGCATTTTTCTTATCAGTATATCGTCTTCTACAATGTGCCACTCTTGCAGTATCTTGCATGCGTCCTCAACAAGCTAGCTACGACGGAACATCAACCTGCAAATCAAAGTAAAGAATTGAACTGTCGGCAAGTATCTGTTGCTTGCGCCCTGTACAACAGGGTGCTCATTCGGCTAGGAAACAAGCATCGCGATGTTACAAGTGGAATACCTGAAGCTGACGCATCAGAGCTTGCTACCCAGTTTGTGACCTTCACCAACGCTTCAAACACCAACGCAGCCAACTATGAAACTCTTTTAGACAACCTCGCGGAGGCTTTCGCTAGCAATATGGTCAGCGGACATTTGCAAGTTCCCAATCAAACATATGGTCAATCCAACACAAGCCGTCCAACCACTCCTTCTCGCTTAGCCGGCGCATCTAACAAGCTACCCATCGAGGGCGATCTTCTCGGTGTAAGCTTGGTAGCAGTATACCTGTCGTCTGTTCTGACTATCTGCTGACTGCATAGTATCTAGACCTCGTCCGCAAGGATCTCGGATCATCCGAGCTGACCTACCCACAAGCCTATCAAGCCTGCTACTTCTTCACTATGGTCAAGAAAAATATGCACGATTTGCGACCGAAGACGCACAAGCCAGGCACTACACCTATATCGATGCTCTCTGTGGGATTGTCTGCCGGACAACAACAGGATGCGGCTGCATACGTTGTCCTTCAGCATCTTAAGCTTCCCTTAGCTGCCAAGCAGCCCACACTGGACACGCTGGCAAACGAATGTGTCCCCTACCTTCATGCCAAGGCCAACTACAGCGGCAAGGACGTCTCTCTAGGATGGCATACACAATCCCAAGACTTGTCCCATGCTGGTCCGAGCACTTCAGGAGGAGGCCCCGTAGGTCCTTAGGCTCGTACATTCAGGTCAGACTGACATATGTTCTGTTGCAGCACTCTCGCAGGAGATAGACGGTCGTACATGCATGCGGTTCTTTTTATGCTATTTTACCTATCTACCTTCATTGTAATGATACATATTCCTATCAATCAAGCTTCGGGGAGTCAGTCGTCGCTCTGAGCAGTGGCTGCGCAATGACGTTTCCGGGTCGCGGCCTTCTCACAAACTCGGATGTCGACAAACCAAAAGAATGGGCTCCTGCTGACGAACTCTGTCACATTCCGACTCGTACAGCATCCACCAGAGCCTCCAAGTTCTTGCCAAACGGATATCCCGAAGATTCAATAGGCCATCTAGCCGTGTCCCAACTCACGCCTCCCTGCCAATCAAAGTTTGCGCAATTTGGGTTGCTGCCGTCGAATTCTACTTTGTGAGCTGCAGTATCAAAGACTACAGTCAGCACCGCTCACTACGAAGTGCGGAAAAGTTTAAAATTCACGTCATTCCGACTTGCAAAGGACCTCGTGTCAAGCGGCTCTGTCGCCTTGCGGCCTTCTCAAGCTCATTTTAAACACCTCCTACACGGCCAATAGAATCTGACACGACTGGTCTTTGGCTAGCGAACTCTAGTCAGCAATGGATTTTGCTCGACGCAAGATGCGCAAACCGCCTACGCTAGGCAACATGCCAGCCGCAACTCCAGCAATACCTGATTCAAGTACTGTTGATCCAGCTTCGTACTTTGGCGACTATCGCTCTTCACAGCCTCAGAGTAGTCCCGCGCCAGCTTTCACTCCGTTCAGCGGCCCTCCTACAATACAAGCTTCGCAAACGCTCAACGAGAACTCTGGATTTGCAGCGGCACTATCAGGACAAGGCGCTTCATACCTTTCACCAGTACCTTTAGGAATACCTTCTGCCTCTGGTCGAATGCGTGATGCGACTTCGAAACCCAAGAGACCTTCCGGCCTTTTCGCCCATCCTCAACCTCCTTCTTCTCCAGCCTCAAAGTCGAATGCAGAAACTCCAGCTTTGGACATGCGGTCACTGTCTTTCGAAGGACGAGCTGACTCACCGCAACAACAACCTTTTACTGCCTCGCCACTGAGTATTCCTTCAGATACAAAGACGCAAAACCAGAACAAGAATTCTGCATCATCAGCAGATAGCGCTTTCAAGCTGAAGCCGCCTTTACCGATGAATCTTCCCTCAAAGCGAACTTTACCTCCGTCCAAAGCATGCTCTGCCCCGCAACTCAGTCAAAGCAGAAACAAGAACGCCAGAATAGCTGCAGACAAGTTTGCCATCATGCCTAAAGCAGATCTCGACTCTTTACTGTCGGAAACGGACTCAGATTCCAGCGTTCTGATTGTCGACATTCGCCCGCATACCAAATTCATGTCTTCTGAACACGGTCATTTGCGCAACTCGATCAGTCTTTGCGCCCCTACGACTTTGTTGCGAAGAGCGGCGTTCGGCCTTAACCGTCTAGCGGACACTTTACCGGATAACGAAGAAAAAGAACGGTTCCTGTCTCCCATTGCGCCGAATACCGCTGTTCGCGTCGTTTTGGGTGTGGATCAAGATTCAACAGCGCTGTTTGATGACTCGCCATTATGCTCGTTGTTGACCAAGTTTGAAAAGGCTGGGTTTGCGGGCAAGTTACAATGGGTGCAAGGAGGATATCAGTCGTTGCAGCTGGATGAGGAGTTTATGGCAAGGCATCGCCAGACAGCGGAAGAAGAAGAGTCGTCTGGTTCTTCGTCCTTCTCCAGTTCTCCCAATTCGTCATCACCTACCTCCAACTTGCTGGGACCAAGTCGCTCCGGCTCAGGCGGCAGCAGCACATCAGCTTCATCTGTCAGGTCGTCTTCCAACATGAGCCGCAAGGGATCCGATACTGGCTCAAATTCTGGTTCTGTCGTTCAAGTCCGTCTGTTACCCGGTCAGGCATTCGACTCGCGCTCCACCCAAGCACATATCCTTGATCAAGGGCAGTCCAACAAAGGCTTTCAGCAGCAATGCGCGAATCCTTTTTTTGATACTATACGGCAGAACCACGAGGTCAGTTTGGGCTCTGTTGAATGTAGATTTATGCTAAGACTCGATGCAGGTCTTGTCACTGGAAAGCTCCATGAACAATGTAGTAGACGTCCATCTGAACCCGCAACTCGAGACACCTAGATTCGTGCAACAATTGCCGCCTTGTCTCAAGAGTCTGGCAGAACTCAATCCAAGGCAAAGAGGAGAAAAATTGGCTCACGAGTTTTACTTGGTCGAAGCGGCAGAGCAGAAGCGTTTGCAGGATATGCTTGGGCGTGCTGCGGTTTGTAAGCCGGCGAACGAACCTGAACATCCATTTGGTATTTCTGCTGCAATGGAAAAGGGTCATCTGAACAGGTATAAGAACATCTTTCCAGTGAGTCAACTTTGAAGCTTTGTGTATCGTTTCTAATCAGTTGCCGTAGTACGAGCATTCTCGATGTCATTTGAAGACATATGCAGCTGGCGCGACTGACTATATCAATGCTTCTCATATCTACTTCAAAGACAACCCGTCCAAGAGATACATTGCTTCGCAAGGACCTTTGCCTAGCACCTACGAAGACTTTTACCAACTTGTGGATCAAGAGAATGTCGGCGTGGTGGTCATGTTGACAAACCTGATGGAAGGCGGGAGGGAAAAGTGCGGCAAATACTATCTTCCTGGTCAATGTGGGCGGTTCAATGTCAGCTGCAAAGATGGCGCTGTGCATCAATATCCGGGTGAAGATCAAGCGCCTCAACAATCGGGCACTTCGAGCGGCTTCTTTTCTTCCTTCGACTTGGCATCAGCGCAGCAGAAGACACCAAAGGCTGCCAACAGTCCTTCTGCAGCGGTCTGTCGCAGTACACTTACTATCTCGCGGTCCGACGGATCAGAGAAGGCGATGAAGCACATCAAATTCGCTGGTTGGCCAGACTTCGATGTCCCGCCAGACGCCGAAGCATTACTGGATTTGATTGCGGAAGTGAACCAGGCTAGGGCTGATATTGCGAGATACAACGGAACGGAAGAAGGACCGGTATTGGTGCATTGTTCAGCTGGCGTGGGTCGCACTGGCAGTGAGTGAAGCGCTACATCTCAGATGCAGAAGCTGACTGTCTATGACAGGCTATATGCTCATCGATGTACTTCTGGATATGTACGAGCAGGCTCGCAAGCAACATTCAGAGTCCCAGCAGTCTTCGTCTGATATGGACATTGATGCCTCGCCCTCTTCGGCCAATTTGGCCTCTCTTCATCAACCAGACTACCTTCGCCAAATCGTCGACGAGATGCGCCAGAACCGCATGAGCATGGTCGCTAACTACGCACAATACCAATTCTGCAACGAGGCGATCTTGAAGGGTTGCAAACGCATCATCGCACAAGCATAGACCACATGATATACCTTAGCATGAGTCAAGCCATGTTCTATAGTCATGTTAAATAATATTGTCGTATCGCTTTCTACATCTCTTGATAATAACTGTCTCCTCGTCACCATCTAAGCCATCACCGAATTGTTTTCGCCTCTAATGACATCTGTCAAAGTGCGCAGCTTCTCCAAGACTACAAAGACAAGTATAGCTTTGAAGCGAGGGACCCCATTATTAGCGCGACTCGTCGGGCCCACGGGCAACCACTCACTGTTGGGAGAAAGTCTGATCCACGCTGGTAGCCAACCACGAAACATGAACATTGGCCCTTCCTTCGCGTAAGAGCTAGTGATCGTCTTCCAAATCTGTGTGCCCTCCTCAGCATTGAGAATTACAGCTCGAAGAAGACCTACCGATTCAGATCCAGCAGATGACATGATCTGCGGACGATCAGATAAGGAAGCCTAAATGGGCTATAGTACACTCACTCTCGATTTTATCACATCGAATGGACTACATATCGTTGTCGCGACGGTTCCCGCACAAAAAGAGGCGCAGAAGTGCAAAGGCATTCCTTCGGAGAAGACATCTGTCCGTAACAAAGCCATCTTGAACGAGTCGTACCTACCGGATCCGTTAGTCTTGTCCGGATTCTCTGGTACAGAGACTTACGTGGCAAGCTGACTTGCATTCATCAACATGGCTCGACCAATATTAGGACCGAGACCTCGAGCTAATGACGCCGTGCCTTCCGTCCGAAGCATTTTGAACAGCCCGTCGATTGCATTCCTATACTGAACGCGTTGCTCAACCGGTTTTACTGTATCGCCTATCATGCGGACGAGGATCTAGAGTACCGATGAATTCGAGCTTTTGCGCAGCACGAGAGAAAGACGGACAATGTCTGCTGGGTTGCCTGCAACGCCTCCTAGAGCACCTGCTCCAGCCGCTGCGACCGCTAGCTTCCATATTGGTAATACCGCCTCGCCGGGCGCTTGTATTTTGGCCTTGAGAACATCGTACGCGCCAAAGCGGACCAGGGAATAGCTAAGACAGCGAGTAGGCCTGGCATGAGTAGATACCAAGGACGCAGAGACTCGGACCCACGTCATCTGCCGCATGACTGAAGCAGTCAGACCTGGATAGGCTCCTTGTGCAAGACCTTGCGTCTTGACACTGCTGACGAGAAGGCCGATCATAGAGTTCGTCTGAGACGTCTGTAGCCGGACCTTTGACACATCGAGAGGATGTCTGATCAGGAAGACAATGGTTCAGAAGGGACTCCGAGAAACAAAAATGTGAGAGACGTTAGAACTGCTGCTATTGACGCTGAGACGCCCTGGGAGCGATTTTTGGCTCAATACAGCCCTATGCATTCTAGATGACAACAGCGTACACCAAGATACCATGGATAGGAACGCGTGCTTGTCTGGGACAGCTTCGAAGAGCCTTCGCTTGGCTTTCTCGGTTCGGTCATAAGGAATATGAAATGGTATCAAGCGCTGGCAAGCACATGTAGCAAGCCGGGTATAGACAATTGGGTCGAACAGGTATCTTCCAAGTCACTCGAGTTTACTCAATGGTGATTTATGATCAAAAAAATGGAAGCAACGAATTCACAAGTCTAGGCCATGCGTATGTACAGTGATCAGTCGCCCTCGCACTAGCATTGGCGGGAGGAAGGAGGCGGAGAGACCTGTAGAACAGATCAGAACCAGCAACAAGCAGATAAAATCTATAGCATTACCGTTGCGAGCCGAGCAAGCTGCTCTAAAGCTCCTTGATGTTGTTCATCCACAGACATTCGCCTCTCTGCAGCACCCAAAGGTTCGGCTGACCTTGCTCGACCTGCTACGGGTTGAGCCGGTACTCCGAGTAATCGCGAGGATACAGATTCTGGCATGAGACGAGCTTGTGGAATGTTCGGTGAGGCTTCGATGGTAGGCATCATCAACTGAGGTCGACGAGGCATCTGAGTGATGGGCAGTCGAGCGGAAGAGAATGATTTGTGATGCTGAGCGTATAGCGATTCAGAAGAGCCTGGTCGCACAGGAGCGGAAGGTGATCTCTTCCGGCCTATTACAGGCTCTCCGATTTGAAGGCTGTTTGTATTGATTGGGTGCTGTCGTGCAGAAGTGCTAGCTTGCCTTGATTGTCCGTATGCACCGCCGTCGTCTGTAGACGAGGAGCTGGCAATGCTTGATATCCTGGGTCGATTACCGGCTTGATACTCTTCCATGTTGGCATCTTCTCCTTTGACGTAGCTCTCTGTTGTACTATCGATCAGAAGGCAGATCAGGGAACTATTTCCAAGATGCATACCCAAATCCTTTTCAAAGAGCGGGTACAGTCTGCTAGTCAGCCCAAGCTGATCTGCATGCTCTCTTGCGGCTCTTATCGGCAGCCAGACTCCCTGTGGCAAGCCGTCAAAAGCAGAAAGATCAGGCGGATGGCTAAGCTACCTTCAGATGCATGCTCCCATGCTTCACCACAAACCGGCCAATCGTACCCTTGAGTATCCCGTCTCTCTTGCCTCTGGTCATTGAGGGTCCTGCGGTATTGAGCATCTTCGTGCCGTTGATCTAAGAAAGAGTAAAAAGACCATTCTAGTTGAGTTGACCGGTTCTCTCACCATCATGTTGTCTGTGAAGCTTGACAATCAGATCGAAGATAAAGTACCAAAAAGGTACATACCAGCTCTTCGTGAAACAGGTATGCCGCCCACTTCAACAGTGAAACATATCGTATTCTGTTCCTCCCAGCTGTCATAAGTGTTCAGAAGATGAGCTCTCGATACTTCTCAATTTCTATCGTCAGAGCGTACCGGGAAGTAGTGACTATTGGCTTAGCTGGTGCGGTATTGCTTTGACGCACAGTCGTAGTCGCCTGTCTATGCGAAGCCATGTTGCTTGGCCTGGCGTAAGATGCAGGAGCTCGATTTTCTGGTGCTGGCGAGCTCGAGTGACCTTGAGCAGGTCCAGAGTAAGTTGGAGCATATCGACTTGATCCAACAGAGGCGGAGCGTTGTCTTCCGCCTTGATCTACAAGAACCTTGACTTTGAGTTTACCCGAAGAACCGGAAGAAGAAACGAACATGTCATCTGCTGGGAATCAAAGGCCGGAGCAGGAGCTCGAGTGGACTCCCATGCTTGAGGATGCTCAGTTTGAGTTGCGGGCTGTCTAGGACGAGCTCCAAAGCTGGCACTGTCATTGCAGACCACCGCGCTACGAGTTAGCTGCGCTTGTAAGTTCTGACCCTGGAATTGTTGGACAGCTGGTTTGGGAGGTGGTTGAGGATTATTGGTGTAAGCCCAGCTGGCAGGTTGGCCAAGTCGATTCGAGGCGAACCCGCTGGAGGAGATCGACAAGATATCTGTCGGATTTGAAGGAGCAGCACTGGTTGCAGAGAGTATACTCCAGCCAGGGACTTCTGGATGCGATTCATCCGTTTCGTCTACTGCCATAGGAGAAAGTGACTCAGACATTGTAATCGATGGTGGGGAAAGTATAAGAGAGGCAGAGGAAATGGAGCTCTGGGTAGAATCCTGTTAGAACAAAGGGATAGAAGTTGTCTTCGCAGATCCGAACTTCTCAGAATCACCAAGCTTGGAGAGGAGACTGGCGTCTATCATGCGAGAGGATAGGCTGAAACAAGGGTGAGGTTTAGGGAAAAGAGACAACTTCAGCCAAAGCTGGGCAATGTAGTTGCACAGCGGAAAATGGCATAACGGAATAAGACACGCAACCCTTCTCGAACTGTCTTTCCGATATTGTATCTCGCAAAGCAGACGCCAGCGTCGTGCAATTCATTCGATGAGACAGCCAAAGAAGTACGGCTCGGACCACAAGAAGGTGTTTGGAGAAGCTGTCGAGAAGGTTCTGGCCGACGAATGCTTCGCGTGTGTGTGCTGCCATGCAACTTGCCGGTGCAGAGATTCAAGCAGCACTTGAGA
The DNA here is from genome assembly GCA_039545315.1 of Kondoa malvinella. Taxonomy (NCBI): domain Eukaryota; kingdom Fungi; phylum Basidiomycota; class Agaricostilbomycetes; order Agaricostilbales; family Kondoaceae; genus Kondoa; species Kondoa malvinella. The sequence goes on from BCIM01000008.1 coordinate 627,145, forward strand.
GAGAGAGCTTGCAGGGAATGAGGATATAAGCTTTGGCGGCCTATGATCTGCTCGAGGCGCTGCCCTGTCTTGCTTGCTATGCAGTCCGAATGGCCGATACGGAAAGAGCTTGTGAGACGTCGGAAGCAGCGAACGTTCACCAAAAGGACGACCGTCGACATGCGAGACGATTACAGCTACACTACATTCGTTGTGCTGCGGATGATGCTATACAACAAGTGTTCGATTGTCCATAGTACTTCGATACTTCGCTCTACAACCATCTGGCCAGACGAAGACGAGCTGGGCTGGTGGTTGACGAGGCTGGGCAGTATTCGATGTATTGCTCTACGTCAGAGGAAATCCCGGCATCTTCAACGAGCATGAGCAATCGATATCATCTCGCATTGTGCGGCAGACTCACCAGGGAAACTAGCGCCACACTTTTGCGCAGCAGCAGCTTCGAACATAGTGTCGCCCAAAGTAATGTTAGCGACGCCAGGGAAAACCGATTCGATCAAGGAGTATGCAGCCGAATTGCAGTCTGCTCATCTCATCAGGATCGATCAATCAACTAAGTGATGAGCATGCCTACCAGTGCAGACGGTCGAAGTAGGGAGCTCATTGAGGATGTCCAAAATGTCTCCAGAATCAGCGGTCGGAAGCTGCTGCAAAAGCTGACCCAAGTAGTCGATCGAGAGAGTGACGTTCAGGTCGGTCTCAATGTTGTTGAGCAAGTCTTGCAGGCAGAAGACCGAGCCGTCAGCGCACGAAGAGCCGGATTCTTGAGAGGTGGTGCTATACAATTTCGTAAGAACGGAATTGATAAAGTTGATCAAGAGGAATGCTCACGCATTGCGCAAGCAAGCAACATCCTTGATCAAATTGTAGACCTCTGGAGCATTGTCGAGGACGACTTGGCGAGTCGCGTCGGTGATGGGTACATTCTGCTGTTCCAAATCTTGCGAGCAACCATCAAGGAAAGAGGTCACAAGACCGGTGATGGTGTCATTTGAGCAAGTCGGAGCTGCGCACAGCTGAGTCTGGTACGAGGCGAGGACTGGGACCAAAGATTGATCGGCGGGAGTTGACAAAAGAGGAAGAAGGCCAGAAACGGCAAGACAGCTTGAAGTTTCTCCTTGAAGCAGTTGGCCGGTGAGAGCAGTCAAGCATTGCTGCGAGATGGATAGTCTAGGGTGGAAGTATCAGCTTCGGTCTTTTGATCGGCTTTGAGGCTGTGAGACTCACCCGCCAAGTTGAGCCATAGCTGGTGCTGCAGCAGCTGCAAGAGTGACGAGGGTAGCTTTGGTGTACATTTTGATGTGCTTTTGGGTTGATGAGCGCAGGAAAGAGTGAAGCAGGAAGACAAGAGAGAAAGCGGCGGCCTCTGGCAGGGCAGGCCAAGATCAAATTAAGTTTTGCCACACACCCCGCCTTTTACGACGCATTTTGCAGAGCCAAGAATACTGCAACGAGCAGGCAGTGTAGGAGAGACTGTTGCGGCCCATAAGGAGGCCAGCCTGCCAAAGGAAGCGACCTGATGCTTTCTGCTCGAGCGAAAGGTCGTCCAATTTGTCGGGACCAGGGTACTGAACGACGTGGTATACATTGGATGGAGGAGCCCCTACGATTATAACCTATTCCCAAAGCCTTTACGTTTGTTGATATCTGTACTGCCCCCACATTGGTGAAATTACCGCTGGTAATCCCTTTGACAAAGCTGTTTTGAAAAACCCCCGGTATCGAGACTGAATATGGTAGCGGACGCAAATATGGTATCTTCAGGAGGAGCAAGAGTCCGAGTCGGGTTTCTAGAGGATGGTGCATTTGCGCTTCTTTGACTTTTTCGGCTTCTCTATACCTTCTCTTTGATCTGTTCTGGTGTCAGCTTTTCGACAATAGAATGTTCGAGCAGACATACTGCGGATCATCCTGACGACGGTGAAATACGCTTCTTCTAGATTGACTCTAGTTTTCGCCGAAGTCTCGACTACCAGCAAGAGCATCAGCGAATTACTTCAAGCCATACAAGGATGGACTGACTCTGACCACAGCCCATTCGCTTTGCCATAGCCGAGGCCTCTTGCTGGCTCACTTCCCTCTCATTCGCCCTATCTAGCTTGTTGCCCACTAAAAGTAAAGGAAGGTCGTCGCTATCTTTCACCCGACTTATTTGCGAGCGAAACTTGTCTATGCGCTCGAACGTTGACCGTGCGGTGATGGAGTAGACTAGTAGGAACCCTTCGCCTTCTCTGTACACATGGTCAATGAAACATTCTAGCTTGGGCTATAGATCGTACCGTATCCTGTCCAGAGCACTGTAATTAGCTTCATAGCAAGTTCAAGAAGAAAGCGAGACTGACCATTGATCTCTCAGCGCAGTATATTCCTCTTGTCCTGCAGTATCCAGAATCTCAATGAGGCACGGTTCGTCATCGATCACTGCGTGTTTTCGATAAGAGTCTTCTCTGAAACCAAAGTACCTTGTACTGAGCAAGCGGCCGCTGACTGAGAGGAGACCTGAAGCTCACATTGTTGGATCGTATGCCTGGCAATGCATTGTTCCCATCAGCGCGCAAAGGCAAGCCAGAGAATTGCAAGACGTACCTCTATGAAATGATTCAGACAGAGCTGTATCGTCAACGCAGTCTTGCCCACTCCGCCTGGTTCAATACAAATATATGAGCGGACCGAAGGCTATCGAAGAGGGCCGTGTTCACCGTCGCCCAAGCAGACCAATTTGAAGGTGAGCATCACAAGACGATGGATATGATTAGAGCAAGTGAAGCTTGAATAGAGTGGAGCACTGCTTTTATCGTCGCTGCTCGCAGACCCCGAGATTGAACCACGAGGCGTTGCTTTGCTCTCAATACGCCAAAAGATCATTGTTCCGAACGCTAATCTAGCCTAGTGACACCTCTTGTGCATAGGCGAACAAGGCCCCTCCTGTCATGCTGCATTGTTCTATCTTTGAGCGCACGGACTATTGCAAAGTCTTCCAATCGATTTGTAAGGTGATATCGCGTCAGAATAGCAAGCAACGACGTGTATAGCTGCATATAGCATCTTCACAGGGGAATGGCATGCTTGAGTTGCACAAGCACGGACGCGCGTTTCGATGCATTTCCAGATATCTCGCGTAGTTCTATAGGGCTGCTCTGTCGCTGTTAGCTATACCAGACAGCTGCTGCATGCATAGTCGCGTACAATTTCGAATGGACATGATCTGACGAGCTGTTATTTTGACTTGCCCAAAACCTCCAACAGCCTGAGTTCGGATACCCGTTGTGCGATACACCCGCTCTGAATACGATATTACGCGCTCTGCAATGGCTTCTTTGCCTGAAAGAGGCGACATTACAGAAAATGCATTAACCTCATTCGATATTGCTGTTCTCAAGGTCTGCCCTTCTGTCAGAGCTGCTGCTACTGCTGCTTGGGCTGACTCCAATGGACGGATAGACCTACATCGAGTCGCTGCTGCCTCTGTTGCTCAGCGCTACTTCAAAGGAAATCTTGCTTCTCTTTGCGCAACATGAATTCCTAGACAAGGCCACTCGCTTCGGTCAAGAGTCTGCTTGTCAAGCAATCTATATCAACAAAGCTCGAGAGCCGCTAGACGTCGATGGTCAGTCGGATTCCAGTTGCTGTGCTACTCCCTAGCCTGACTGGAGCTGCAGTGGAAGATGAAGAGCAGGCTCCTTCTTTCCGCTATCAAGTCAGCACAGAGATGGACTACAACCCATCCTACGTCTCTACGCTAGCCATCATCAAGCGTGTTCCTGCACTCGATACGCTCAGACCATTAGATACCCAATTACACGTTCTCAACCTCTTTGGACCAGCTTCAGCAGAATCAGCTCTAGCTTCAGCCGGTCGTGCTGGAGCAACACAATCAAGCACCTCTTCAGCTAGTCCATACGAAACCTTGCACTCTTTGGTTCATCTCGCCGTCGCACCTTATTTCGAAGCCTATGTCAATTCGAAAGCTGGAAGAAAGCAATTGGAATCAGGTAACAGTGCGAAATCTAAAGATGCTGATGCTAAAATGGGCATTCCCATGACGAAACGAAAGTTTGCTGAACTGGAACTGTCCTTGCTTCATTTACAGCAGAACGTAGAGATACCCGACATTCATTTGGTCATTCATCCAGTCGTTCAACGCGCAGTGGAACGTTGCCATGCTGAAAACACTCGTGTTACGCCTGAAGTCATCGATCAAGCTACTTTGGTCGATTCTTCCTTTCTCAACAAGATCCAATCCGAAGTCAATTCTTGGATCAAAGAAATTCAAAACGTCACCAAGCTCAATCGTGATGTCGCTTCTGGTACTGCTAGTCAAGAAATCAACTTTTGGCTCAGCATGGAGAAAGCGCTCGAAGGCATTGAAGATCAACTTCGCAGTGAACCGGTCGTTTTGACACTTGACATTCTAAAGAATGCCAAACGCTTTCATGCAACTGTTTCCTTCATTGCCGACACTGGTCTTAAAGAAGCAGCCGATGTAGTCTACAAGTACAATCAACTGATGAAAGATTTCCCTTTGAACGAACTTCTCGCCGCAACTGACTTGGACAAGATCCAAGAATCCCTCGTCCTCATCTTTGGTCACGTCAACAAGAAGCTCAAACTCTCCCCTTACCCTATTCGACGTGCCCTACCTCTAGTAGAAGCCATCTCCCGCGATCTGCACGATCAACTCCTCCGCGTTCTCGGCTCACACAGACTCATGTACATGCCTTATGAAGCTTTCGAACGCGCCATGAGATCAGCCAGCGCCGTTTTCCAAGTTTGGGACGAATCGATCAAAGAATTCACCAATGTCGCCAGAGAAGTCACTCGAAAACGAAACGAAAAGTTCTTGCCGATCAAAATCAACCCTGCTCATGCCGAATTACAAGCCAGAGTCGTTTACCTTCGACAGTTCAGAAAACAGCATAAGCAATTAGCGCAGATGGTCGCTCCTGGTAAAGGTCTCGCTCCGATCTCGAATGGGATCGAGCCTGTTATGGATGGCCAGGTGGAACGCTCTGCTGAATTGGCGAATGGATTGGCGGACTTTGATATGGCAGAAGAAGTTAGAGCTGCTTATGAGAGTGTCAAGACGGTTGATGTTTTGGATACTTCGGCTGGTGAGTCGGATTCTTGTGCAAAGACTTGGTACTGAATCTGCCTTGGATAGATGGCACTAGCATCTGGGTTGCGGCGGAAACAACCTACAACGAACGAGTGTCTCGAGTGGAGAACCAGATCATTTCCCGCCTTCGAGAGCATCTAGGTGCAGCACGCAATGCGACAGCCATGTTTCGTGTCTTTGGTCGCTTCAATGCTCTTTTCGTTAGACCCAAGATTCGAGGTGCGATTCAAGAATGGCAAACCCAACTCATCGATTCTGTCAAAGACGACATCCGAAGGTTACAAGACAAGTTCATGTCGTCGTACCGTGTGCGTAGCTTTCGCATAAGCATTGATCTTGCTGACCTGCCACTTTTCATAGCACTCCGAAGCCTATCACTCTTCTCAGCTTCGTGATCTACCGCCGATTTCGGGTGCTATCATTTGGGCCAAGCAGATCGAAAAGCAACTGTATGCCTATATGCGACGTGTCGAAGATGTGCTGGGCAAAGGCTGGGAGCTCTACGCCGAAGGGCAGAAGCTACAAAGTGAGAGCGCAAGTTTCCGTCGCAAGCTTGACACTCGACCCATTTACGAAGCTTGGCTGCATGAAATCACCAGACGAGATCTTCACATCTCTGGTCGACTCTTCGAAGTTACTCGAAACAGGTCGAAAGCTGGTCAATTGCAATTGGGCGTCAACTTTGATTCTCAGATCATTACGTGGGTTGAATTTCTCTGCTCTCAATGTTCGAAGGTGACTTAAAATACGTTCTAGTCTTTTCAAGGAAGTGCGCAACCTGCTGTGGCTCGGCTTCCAAGTACCTCATACCATCAACAATACCGCCAAAGATGCTAAAAGAGTGTATCCTCATGCCGTGTGTGCTCTCCTATCTACTCCTACCATCGCTGACAAGCGTCAAGGTGTCTTTGATGGAATCTGTTCGAACCTATTCGCAGACTGTTGACAAGGTCGCTACCTGCCCCGAAATCGCTACCTTGGTCGCAGAGTACCAAAGTAATGCACAGGAGATGATCACGAAAGGTTAGCAGATGCCCTCTACTGTCGCCCTGTATCGATAGTGCCTTAGGCATGAATTACCGCTGGGACCATTTCGTCAACACCTTCATCACGACTACAAGCCTCGAAGGTCGCGAAGGCCGCCATGGTCAGTTTGTGCGCGAATTCGCTAGCGTAGTGTCGGTCTTTCAGGATCGCACCGATGCTCTGATCGAAATGTCGAGCGAGCTCAATCAAGTTGTCGATGATCTCGCTACCTGTCCTTACACAAGCGAGGCATTCTCTGTACTTCTGTCGAAGATCCAAAGCACAGTAGGTGCCGCTATGTCGCATGAGATTGAAGCTGATTTCTTTATGCAATCAGATTGATCGCCTCAGTCTCGAAGGCTACGCCAACTTAGATGCATGGGTCGCAGACCTGGACTTGCGCGTCGAGGAAGCTCTTCTTGCGCGCTTACACGAGGTCGTAGAGCATTGGTGCAAACAGCTCAGCGGAAGCAGGCCAAGCAGCCCATCTGATCCTGCTGTAGCATCAGAAGTAAGCAAATACAGTCTATATAGCACAGCTGCTGACCAAACCTCTAGATGCTTCGCATCAAATTCCTTAACCATGAAATCCGCATCCGAAATCAAGTCATTTATCTGGATCCTCCTATCGAACATGCTAGAGCTACGTGGTATAGTCAGCTGCAGGATTGGCTAGGTACGAGTCGAACCTCTCTGTAGCCGCTCAAGCTCACCTGTTGAACTCAAGGCGTCGTGTGTGGCTTGAGGCGAATCTGCAGTTCTCGGTACGAAACGGGCCTGAAGATCCAGTCAGGCTCCTCTGCTGATCAGAATTATACCCTACTAGTGAGTAACACACCCCGCTTTAGCAGTCTCAGTCGCTGACCTATCCCAGCTGTCCAATCTTGACGAAGCCCAATTGCGACGACCCTTCCTGAAGATCGAAGCCAAGATCGAAGAGATGCTAAAGTACTCTAGCAAATGGCTGCAGTTCCAGTCTTTGTGGGATCTTGAAGCAGAAGCCGTATATGCTCGCCTTGGCGACTCCTTGGGCAGTTGGCAGCAGATGCTTCAAGAGATCCGGAAGACCCGCTCAACTTTCGACAATGCGGAAAGCGAACACAGCTTCGGCGTCGCAGTGATTCGATACGAGCAAGTCCAGAGCAAAGTCAATGCCAAATACGACACTTGGCAGCGAGACATTCTCGGTCGCTTCGGTGTCAAGCTTGGCTATGCCATGAAAGAGACCCACGCGACCATCATGAAAGGTCGCAAAGACCTCGAGCAGCAATCCATCGAAGGCTCTTCCACAGCTCAAGCAGTCACTTTTATCACTTTCGTGCAAGATCTAGAGAAGCGTGTCAAAGTCTGGGCACCTCAGATCGACCTCTTCATTACTGGTCAAAAGCAGCTCGAACGGCAGAGGTACCAGTTCCCTGCCGATTGGCTGTATTCGGACCAGATGGACGGCGAATGGAGCTCTTTCCGAGATATCCTGCAAAGGAAAAAAGCCTCGATTCAAGAACAGCTGTGTAAGCTGAGATCTCCAGATACTGGACTAATAGCTAATTCCGTTGAACAGCTGGTCTCCAGATGAAGATCGTCGCTGAAGACCAGATCGTGGCAAACAAGATTGGCGAGGCGGTCGCCGACTGGGAGTCCAACAAGCCTGTCCAGGGCTCTCTGAAGGCGGATGCTGCCATGAACTCGGTCAATGTCTTCGAAAACCGTGTGCAGAAGCTCCGCGAAGACTACGACTTGGTCTATCGGGCAAAAGGAGCGCTCAATTTGGAATTGGTCCGAGACGATCGCCTCGAACCTGTCCAAGAAGAGATCAAAGACTTGAAGGCGGTATGGACAGCATTGTCTGGTGTCTGGAGCCAAATTAACGAGCTCAGAGAGACAAGCTGGACTTCTATAGTGCCTCGCAAGATTCGCCAACACATTGACGGGCTTTTGTCGACAACTCGAGATATGCCGAGTCGTATGCGCCATTATGCTGCATTTGAATTCGTTCAGGACGCCTTGCGCCAGTTCCTCAAAGCAAACACAATAGTCTCGGAGCTGAAATCAGAAGCTCTGCGCGAGCGTCATTGGCGTCAATTACTCAAGAAGTTGCGAGTCTCTACTCCTTATAGTCCAACTCAGATGACGCTCGGCTCCGTGTGGGATCTGGACGTCAAGCGGAACGAGGCCGTGATCAAAGAGACTGTTATGCAAGCTCAGGGCGAAATGGCACTGGAGGAGTTCTTGAAGCAGGTGCGCGACTTGCGCGATTCTCGGCGTACGCTCACACTGTGGTTTAGGTCAAGGAGACTTGGACAAATTATACTCTGGATCTTATCAACTATCAGAACAAGACACGTCTCATACGTGGTTGGGATGACCTCTTTGCCAAATGCAGCGAAAACCTGAACTCGCTCATCGCTATGAAGATGTCACCATACTACAAAGTCTTTGAGGAAGAAGCTGCCGCGTGGGAAGATCGACTGAATCGCATCCATGTTCTGTTTGACGTCTGGATCGATGTACAGAGGCAATGGGTATATCTCGAGTACGTCGGTCAGATTCAGTTCCAGGCTCTTAGACTCATTGTTACTCACAGAGGCATTTTCACTGGAAGCGCGGACATCAAGCACCTGCTGCCAATGGAAACGTCACGCTTCGGCAATATTCAGACCGAGTTCCTCAGTGTCATGAAGAAAGTGCTCAAATCGCCTTTTGTTCTGGACGTGCTCAACATACAAGGCATCCAGAAGAGCTTGGAGCGTCTCGCGGATCTGCTGAGCAAGATACAGAAAGCTCTCGGAGAGTATCTGGAGCGCGAACGATCCGCTTTCCCTCGATTCTATTTTGTCGGTGACGAAGATCTGCTCGAGATCATTGGCAACAGCAAGGACATTCATCGTGTGATCAAGCATCTCAAGAAGATGTTTGCAGGCATAGCTTCGATCAAGCTGAGCCCGGAAGAATCGCACATCGAGGCAATGGTGTCGAAAGAAGGGGAAGAGGTCGCTTTCTTTACACCAATTCCTTGCTCGAGCGAGACAAACATCAAAGACTGGCTGTCGCGACTAGAACAGGAAATGAAGCAGTCGCTGGCGAAACATCTGCAAGCGAATCACGCTTCGCTGGAGCAATTCTACTCTACCGAATTCGCCCTCCAACCCCTTCTCAGCTGGATCGAATCATGCCCTGCCCAGCTCGTAGTTCTTGCGGTGCAAATCCAGTGGACCAGTCGCGTGGAAGCCGCTCTTGCGTCGGCCGAAGGCTTGCAAGACTGTTTGAACAGCGTCTTGCGATCTTTGGACATTCTCGCGGATGCAGTCTTGTTGGATCTACAAGTCAACGAGCGTCGCAAAGTCGAGCATCTGATTACAGAATTGGTCCATCAGCGCGATGTGATCAGAAGTCTTATCACCTCAAATATCGCGTCTGTCGAAGCATTCGAATGGCTCTTCCAAATGCGCTTCTACCTATCGGCAACAGCTGTCGATCCAACAGAATCCACTATCGTGAAAATATCAGATGCCTCATTCACGTACGGTTTCGAATACCTCGGCGTCCCAGATCGCCTTGTACAAACACCGCTTACAGACCGATGTTATCTGACCTTGACTCAAGCCTTGAATGATAGACTCGGTGGTTCTCCTTTCGGGCCAGCTGGAACAGGTAATGCAAGTTTTACGGTTCGTAAAGGAGGCTGAATGCGTCAATAGGCAAAACCGAGTCAGTCAAAGCGCTTGGTGTACAGCTTGGGCGCTTCGTTCTTGTCTTCTGCTGCGACGAAAGCTTTGATTTCCAGGCCATGGGCAGGATTTTCGTCGGTCTGTGTCAAGTTGGAGCGTGGGGTGAGCAGATCTACGTATCGCCTTCAAGGCATCTGACTGACCTTACATTGAATTGCTAGGCTGCTTCGACGAGTTTAATCGACTAGAAGAACGCATGCTCAGCGCGGTGTCTCAACAAGTGCAGACAATACAGCTCGGATTGGCCAGTCTTGTCTCCAATCCTACGACCGAGATTGAGCTGGTTGGCAAACGCTTCAAGCTCAGTACTGAAACCGGCATCTTCATTACCATGAATCCTGGCTATGCTGGTCGATCAAATCTTCCCGACAATCTCAAGAAACTCTTCAGAAGCATGGCAATGACTCGGCCTGACCGCGAATTGATAGCACAAGTTATGCTCTTCTCTCAAGGCTTCCGTACAGCAGAAAGTCTGGCCGCCAAAATCGTCCCTTTCTTCAATCTTTGCAACGAACAGCTTTCGGTTCAACCGCATTACGATTTCGGCTTGCGAGCTCTCAAGTCTGTGCTTATCAGCGCAGGCCATCTCAAACGTGGTCGTCTCCAAGCTCTCGAAGGATCAACATCGAGCGTCTCTGACAGTCACTCTGAGCAAGAAATCCTGATTCAAAGCGTCACCGAAACTATTGTACCGAAATTGGTAGCTGATGACGTGCCGTTATTGAGCAGGTCAGTGCCTCTCCTGAACCTCAGGATCCCTTGCTGACCTACTGGATAGCTTGCTCGCGGACGTCTTCCCCGATATCGACTACGTCTCGGTCGACTTGGAGCAATTGAAGGCACATATCTTGACTGTGTGCGCGGAGAGGAATCTGGTTCCGGATGAGCTTTGGTTGCAGAAAACCCTTCAGCTGTACCAGATTCAGAACATCCAGGTATGCCTTCTACTATTGTCGTACATTCCCTCTCACAATGTCACTAGCATGGCTTGATGATGGTTGGACCTTCTGCTACTGGCAAAACTCAGTCTTGGCGTGTTCTCTTGGCTGCACTAGAGCGGCTCACTGGCATCGAAGGCGTATGCTATGTCATCGATCCCAAAGCCATTCCCAAAGAAGCCCTGTATGGCACTCTCGACCAGACAACACGTGAATGGACCGACGGGCTGTTTACCCACACTTTGCGCAAGATCGTCGACAATGTTCGAGGCGAGGCTTCGAAGCGCCATTGGATCATTTTCGATGGAGACGTAGATCCAGAATGGGTGGAGAACTTGAATAGGTTAGGCTCGACTTGTGTATTGACTACCATTGCTGATGATTGCTCAGTGTACTTGATGACAACAAGCTTCTGACGCTGCCAAATGGCGAAAGACTCAACTTGCCGCCCAATGTTCGAGTAATGTTCGAAGTAGAAAGCCTTCAGTATGCGACTCTTGCTACAGTCAGCCGTTGCGGTATGGTTTGGTTCTCTCAAGATACGGTATCGCCTCGCATGATCGCTCAGAATTACCTGCAAACGCTTCGCAAGGTACCGCTGAATGGCCAAGAAGATGATTCACCAGTCGACAATGCGATGTTCAACAGCGGTCAAGGCGATCCAGCCATTCTCGCCTTACAGAATGTAATTGTGGACTTGTTGGAGCCGCATTGCTTGGATGGTATTCTACCGCAAGCTTTGGGCTTCGCGGCCTCTCTACCACACATCATGGACTTTACCGCTATGCGAGCTATTGCCACCCTCTTTTCGCTGCTGAACAAAGCGATTCGCTCAGTCATCGACTACAATGGCAACCATCCAGACTTTCCTCTTTCTGCTGGACAAGTTACTGCGTACATGGAGAAAAGACTACTCCTAGCGCTCGTATGGGCATTATCTGGCGACTCTCCTCTCGTCCAGCGGTCCGAAATGGGCAGGTTCTTGCGAGATCATTCAGGTCTTGAAATGCCACCTTTCAGCGGTGAAGCGACATCTCTGATCGACTTTGACGTCAACATCAACACTCAAAGCTGGGTTCCATGGGCGAACAGTGTCCCAACCATCGAAATCGAAACCCATTCTGTGCTGTCCGCCGACGTGGTCATTCCTACAGTCGATACTGTCCGCCACGAAGAGGTGTTGTATTCATGGCTGGCAGAACACAAGCCACTCTTGCTTTGCGGTCCTCCGGGTTCAGGCAAAACTATGACACTATTCAGTGCTCTTCGAAAATTGACCGATTTGGAAGTCGTCGGACTCAATTTCTCCAGCGCGACTACGCCCGAGCTCATCTTGAAGACCTTCGAGCAATACTGTGAATACAGAAAAACGCCTACCGGAGTGGTCCTTAGTCCTCTTCAAATCGGTCGCTGGATTGTGGTTTTCTGCGACGAAATCAATTTGCCCGCTGTAGACAAGTATGGCACGCAGCGAGTCATTTCCTTCTTGCGACAACTGGTAGAGGCTGGAGGCTTTTGGCGAGTCAGCGACCGAGCTTGGGTCAAACTCGAACGGGTCCAATTCGTGGGAGCTTGCAATCCTCCAACCGACCCTGGCCGTGTCCCTTTGAGTCATCGATTTCTCCGTCATGCGCCTCTTGTCATGGTCGACTATCCTGGCGAGATTTCGCTCAAGCAGATCTATGGTACCTTCAATCGCGCTCTGCTCAAAGTGGTTCCGACTTTGCGTTCTTACGCCGAACCGCTGACAAATGCAATGGTCGAATTCTACTCTGCCTCGCAAGAGCGCTTCACATCCGACATTCAAGCTCACTACATCTACAGTCCTCGAGAGTTGACTCGCTGGGCTCGAGGCATCTATGAAGCGTTGAAGCCCTTAGACTCGCTTGCCGTCGAAGGGCTAGTAAGAATATGGGCTCACGAAGGATTGAGACTGTTCCAAGATCGACTGGTAGCTGAAGATGAGAAGAACTGGACCGATGTCACCTTGGACCAGTGTGCACTGCGCAATTTTCCAGGAATCGCCAAAGACGAAGCGCTATCTCGTCCTATTTTATTCTCCAACTGGACGTCCAAGAACTACATTTCGGTCGACCGCGAACAATTGCGCGAATTCACCAAAGCCAGACTTCGCGTGTTTTACGAAGAGGAACTGGACGTGCCACTGGTCCTCTTCAACGATGTCCTCGACCACGTTCTGCGCATCGACCGTGTTTTCCGCCAAACGCAAGGTCATATGCTGTTGATTGGAATCAGCGGCAGCGGCAAAGTGAGTGTCACTCTCTGTACCTGGATGCCTATACTCACATCTACCTTAAGACTACTCTTTCAAGATTCGTTGCCTGGATGAATGGACTCAGCATTTTCCAGATCAGCATTCACAACAAGTACACCGGAGAAGATTTCGACGAAGACCTGCGCAATGTCCTTCGCCGTGCTGGTTGCAAGGGAGAGAAAATTTGCTTCATCATGGACGAGTCAAATGTGCTCGACTCTGGCTTCCTAGAGAGGATGAATACCCTTTTGGCAAACGCGGAAGTTCCGGGTCTCTTCGAAGGCGATGAACATGCGACTCTCATGACAGCATGCAAAGAAGGCGCTCAAAGAGATGGTCTTATGCTTGACGCACCGGAAGAGCTGTACAAGTGGTTTACCCAGCAAGTAGCCAAGAATTTACACGTCGTTTTCACCATGAATCCGGCTGCTGAAGGCCTTGCTTCGCGGGCTGCAACCTCTCCCGCTTTATTTAATCGATGTGTACTGGATTGGTTTGGCGACTGGTCGGAACAAGCTTTCTACCAAGTCGGTTCGGAATTCTCTCAATCATTGGATCTGGAGGTCGCACATTATGAACCGCCGGCGAACTTCCCTGTCGCGTACCGAGATCTTGCTCTCCCTCCCAGCCACCGTATCGCCGTCAACAATGCCTTCGTCTTTGTTCATCAAAGCGTGATCGGAACCAACCACCGCCTGGGTCGAAGGCAAGGCAGATACAGCCATGTAACACCTCGACACTATCTCGACTTTATTGGTCAGTATGTGCGACTATTCACCGAAAAAAGGGAAGCGTTGGAAGAACAACAGCGGCATCTGAATGTCGGTTTAGATAAGTTGCAGTCCACTGTTTCGCAGGTCGAAGAATTGCGCATAAGTCTGGCGCAAAAGCGAAAGCAATTGGAGGCGAAGAATGTCGAAGCCAACGAAAAGCTTCAGAAGATGGTAGCGGATCAGCAGGAGGCCGAGCAGCAGCGAGCCACGTCTATTAAGATCCAGGCTGAACTTGAAGTTCAAAACCAAGAGATCGAAGAAAGGCGCAGCATCGTGCTCACTGATCTGGCCGCCGCAGAACCTGCAGTTCTTGATGCCCAAGCGGCAGTCAGTAGCATCAAGAAACAGCATCTCACTGAAGTCCGGTCAATGGCTAATCCGCCTGAGGCTGTCAAGCTCGCTATGGAGTCTGTGTGTACCATTCTGGGACATCGCATCGATAGCTGGAAAACCGTACAAGGCATCATTCGCAGGGACGATTTCATCTCTAGTATTGTCAACTTTGACACCAATAAGCAAATGACCCGACAGCTGCGAGATCGCATGAAGAACGACTACCTGTCTCGGCCTTCGTACAACTTTGCTGCAGTCAATCGTGCGAGTCAAGCTTGTGGTCCATTAGTCAGTTGGGTGCTTGCTCAAGTTGGCTTTTCGGAAATTCTCGACCGCGTCGGACCCTTACGCAATGAGGTACAATCTCTTGAAGATCAAGCTGCGACTACACAAGCTCAAGCTAGCACCATCGTGAACATGATCTCAGAGTTAGAGGCGAGCATCGATCGATACAAGGACGAATACGCCGGACTCATCAGCGAGACTCAATCCATCAAAAGCGAGATGGAAAGGGTAGAAACACGCGTCAACCGTTCTGTCAAGCTTCTGACCAGCCTCGAATCCGAACAAAGCCGATGGGAGGACAGCAGCAAATCGTTCGAAGCTCAAATGAGCACTGTCGCTGGGGATGTTCTTCTTTCGGCTGCTTTCCTCGCTTACAGCGGCTACTTCGACCAACACTACCGACAGCAGATGTGGTCTGCGTGGTGTCTACACCTTCAGCAGGCCGATATTGCTTTCAAAACGGACCTTTCTTTCGCGGAATATCTGTCTACTGTCGACGAACGATTGGCATGGCAAAGTCACTCCCTACCTGCGGACGACTTATGCACTGAGAACGCAATCATGATGAAGCGCCACAACCGATATCCTCTTATCATCGATCCGTCCGGTCAGGCAGCTACCTTCCTTTCTAATGAGTATAAACAGCGCAAGTTGCTCATCACCAGTTTTCTTGACGAATCCTTTCTCAAGAACCTCGAAAGTGCTCTTCGTTTTGGCACTCCACTGCTCATTCAAGATGTCGAACATCTTGATCCGATACTCAATCCAGTGCTAAACAAAGAAATCCGAAAAGCTGGCGGCCGTGTTCTTATCCGCTTGGGAAGCCAAGATATAGACATTTCTCCAAGCTTTGAGCTGTTCCTCTCTACTCGCGATCCGTCTATCGACTTTGCACCTGATATTTGCTCTCGTGTCACCTTTGTCAACTTCACAATGACCAGAAGCAGTCTACAGAGTCAATCTTTGGACCAAGTGCTCAAAGCAGAACGTCCGGACACAGATCAAAAGCGAAGCGACCTGGTTAAGTTACAAGGCGAATTCAGATTGCGCTTGCGTCACCTAGAGAAAGCTCTACTTCAGGCTTTGAACGAATCCAGCGGCAACATTCTTGACGATGACAAGGTCATCGACACTTTGGAAACTCTCAAGAGCGAAGCTGCAGAAATCACGCAGAAGGCCATGGAGACAGACCGAGTTATTCAAGAAGTGGAGGAGGTCACAGCACAATATCTGCCCCTCGCCCAGTTCTGCAGCTCGCTGTACTTTGCCCTAGACCAGCTCAATGTCGTCAATCACTTCTATCGATTCTCTCTAGCCTTCTTCCTAGACATTTTCAACTTTGTTCTGCGCCAGAATCCTAACCTGAAGAACGTCACAGATCCACGAGAACGCCTGGCAATTCTCATTCAAGACCTTTTTGTCAATGTCTTCAAGCGAACATCAATGTCACTTCTGCATCAAGATCACTTGACCCTTGCATTGACCCTGACGAAAATCCGTCTACATAGTCCTTCGACACAACAAGCGGCGGAAGAGCTCGATGGTCTGCTACATAGCACTGGCCAGCAAAAAACGATGATGCAGACGCCGTCATCCGACAATGTTGGCTTCACCGCATTGCAAATCGCGAATCTCTTCATGCTCCAAAGAGGGAAAGCGTTCGAGCGTCTCTGGGATCAGGTGCAAGAGCACCCCGCAGTATGGCAGGAATTTATATTGGCAGAAAATGCGGAAGATGTTGTCCCGGATCTCTGGTCAGATCTTCCAGGTCAGCAGTTGTCCTCGCATGTCTTTGTGGAAGCTGAGACCTCAAATCAGACGCTCAACTGGCCATTCGTCGTCTGGCGCTCGTTCGAGCTTTGCGACCAGACCGCACCCTACCGGCTGCAACCAAATTCGTCAATACCGTGCTTCAGATCGACATAGCTGCATGCGCTGGATATGACCTGTCGCAAGTCGTAACGCAGGAGGTCCAAGGCATAACACCCGTAGTCCTTGCATCAGTGCCCGGATTCGACGCCAGCTACAGAATTGAGCGCCTTTCAGCAGCGTCCGGTACTCCTTGCGTTTCGGTTGCTTTAGGCTCACAAGAAGGCTATGCTTTGGCGGAACAAGCTATCGCCGATGCTGCTCGCCGAGGTAGCTGGGTCTTGGTGAAGAATTGTCACGTGCGTATTTTAGCGCAGATTACTTTTCCTACTTACTCACGAACCTCACAGCTCGCGCCAAGCTGGTTGAGCAGTCTTGAGAAGCGTCTCCAAAGCTTACGTCCCCAAAGCGCCTTCAGGCTGTTCCTGACTATGGAAGCATCTCCAAAGATCCCAGCTTCAATCTTGCGACAGTCTCGCATCATCATGAATGAACCGACGCCGGGTTTCAAGGCTAATCTACTTGGCCTGCTTCGAGGCATACCCGAAAGTCGCCATACGCTTCCAGCCGAAACAGCTCGAGTCCAATTCTTGCTGTGTTGGCTGCAGGCTGTGATCACCCAGCGACTGCGCTTCGCTCCACTCTCCTTTACGCAAATCTATGAATTCAACGATTCCGACTTCTCGGCCGGATTGAAGAGAATTTCTGCTTGGGTCGAGCATGTTGCAAAGGGGAGAAGCAACGTCGATCCGGCTTCGATCCCTTGGCTAGCGATCAGAACAAGTCTCAGTCAATACGCGTTCGGCGGCAGAGTCGATGTAGAGCAAGACCAGGCGGTTCTCGAGTCTTTCATCGACCATCTCTTCCAGCCCAAAGCCTACGATGTCGACTTCCCTCTGGTCACAGGCGAGCAGTCTTTGCAAATTCCAGACAGTACAAATATCGCTGGCTTTATCGATTGGACTTCCACGCTACCAGAGCAGGATAGCCCTTCTTTGCTTGGTCTTCAGCCCAAAGCTGCGACAGTCATTGCAACTCAGCAAGGTAAGTCGGGTGGTTGTTCGCGCAGGCACGATCTCATACTTGCCTGCCATCTTAGCAAATGCACTGTTTAGCTCTTTGGAAATGTTGCGAACGCTTTCTGAGGAAGAAGACGAGACAGTTGGCAGCGGTCCAGAAACATCAAGTGCCACGAATATTCAACCAGCCTGGATGAAACAGCTAGGCGAGGATTGCGAGTCATATCTGAAGGCGCTTCCAAAGGTATGAGCTTTCTGTCCCCATCACTCAGCTTTGATGCTGACTATCTTGCATCAGGCGATTTCAGCGTTGCTGCCACAAGCCGAGAATGCACAAGAACCGCTGGTCCGTTTCTTCAGACGAGAGCATGTTGTCTTCAGCTCGGTCTTGCGTACTGTACGCACCGACCTTCAATCTGTCGTGAACATGTGCAAAGGAAGTCGCCAAACGAACTATCTAAGGTTGTTGGTCCAATGCATCACGAAAGGTACGATCTTCGTTCGGTATCTATCGCTCAATGTACTGAAGAGAGCTTAGGGTTGATTCCTCCGGAATGGTATAAATACAAGACCAGGTCGGGCATGAATCTAGCACAATGGATCGACGACCTGTCAAAGAGGGTACAACAGCTTGAAGCGGGAATGCGAGATGGCTTCCGTTCCGTCTGGGTCGGTGGGCTTGCTCTACCTTCTGGTTGGATCACTGCGACTCGCCAAGCAGCGGCTCACAAGCTAAACACCTCCATCGAAAAGCTTCATCTGTCTATCCTAGTCGGACAAGGCGCTGCATCTGTCGGCGAGGCCGCATCATTCACTGTGCAAGGCAGGCCGTCTCTGACAGATATGCTGATCTTTGGCTGATCGTCGCATGCTCAGGGATGTCCCTTCATTGCGCAGAGTGGTCAGACGGAGCATTACGTTCTGAAGGCAACGAAGAAGACCAAGAGCTAGAATCAACACAGCTGCTCTGGTCGATCGATAAAGACAGTCTATCAGCAGGTGGCTCGACTTACGTCTGCCCTGTCTACCTCTACTCTGACCGAAAAGACTTGCTCTTCTCGACTCGATTGCCGACAAGTTCTCCGACTGACGCGCTTTTGCAAAAGGGTGCTTGCCTCGTTGCTGGACAATAGGCTGGACTGCGGTGTACAATAGTACTGTAATGAAAACGAAAGTTGTAGCGTCTGTCGCGTCATCATGCCTTTGCCAGTGTTGCTCCGGACCATGATGCAGCGCATCCTGTTTTCTTCACTTGTTCATAGCAAGCTTATCGGAGCTCAAGACAAGGGCCGCGCAGTAGATAGCAACTGTCCAGGAATAGCGCAAATGACTCTAGCGCTCGCCCCGAACTGTCGAGTCAAATTCGCAACAGAGTCTTTGTATGCCTGTCTCAACTACTACTTGCTTGTCAAGAAATGTATGCAAACAACTGCCGACCGCCAAAGCCTATCGCTCAAGCCGAATATCACATCAGCACACCGCTAGAATGCTATGATCTGAACTTCCAGTATCCCGTCAAGGTATTGCAGCGCTCTTACGTTGATGCTACGGCTGCTCAAGACAGCGTCCGGCTGGAGCCTTTGATCGTCTGCTCTATCGTTGCGGTCTACAAACTATAGATTGACTCGCTCTGGCTAGCCTTCCATTCATGCAGAAGCTCTATTCGACGCTTTGAAAGACCCAATTCATGACGAAATATTCCGCTACCTCTATTATGGGCCTTTCAAGACTCTCGCATCTTTGCTGACATTTCTGGAGGCATTCCGAGCGGATAACACTCGCACTATGTTCATCATCTATGATCTATCAAGCGGAGAGAAGAGGATTGCTGGTTTTATAGGGTATTTAGATGGAGTATCTGCAGATCTCAGGGTCGAGATAGGTGCGGTTGGGATTCTCAAAGGTGTGCCTCTTCTGTCAAGGGGCGTATGACATTAAGAGAGTAACAGCCTATCAACGGACGCATGTCACTACTCATGCTGTCGCTCTCCTCTCACAATATGCCTTGAACAATCTGGAAGAGGGAGGTCTTGCGCTTCGTCGGGTGGTAAGCTTGCAGCCTCTTCGATAGCAACTGTCGCTTATGTATGCGTGATTCCTTCAGTGGTGGAAATGTAACGCTTCCAATCAAGCTTCCAGTGCGTTTGCTGCTTTGTCCGAGGATCATACCCACGCTCTTTCTAGTGAATTGCGCTTTGAGACTCGGCTTCCTGTTGGAAGGCATTGCACGTTTCGGGCGGTCTGTTACCAGGCCGAAAGAAGGTATCGAACTACCGGAGACAGAAGGAGATTGTAAGCTTGTCTGCCTATTTGACACTTTGTCCTGATCTTTGAAGCAGATGGCCAATCGAATCTATGCCGAACCAGACACGACGCGGTCTTGGCTCTGTGCGTGGACGAATACATTGGTATTGCTGTTGAGCGACCTGATTTCAATGGTGGTGAACATCTCGCCAAGTTGCTCGATAGGCCTGTCGTAGCTATCAGTCAGGACATGGGCCGCTAGATGATGATTGCTCTTAGAGCTGTACCAATGCATGTTGCTGTTACTCCGCGTCATTTTCACCAAGACGAAATTTTGGAGTCATCGAGATACAGCGATAAACCTTCGTGCTATTACCCTGAATCCACTATGAGCACCTTTGGGACACTGTTCAAAGTCTCCACTTATGGAGAGAGTCACTGCAAATCGGTCGGCTGCAGTTAGTTTCTTATTCATTCTCTTCCCACTCGCTCATTCGCGACTGCCTAGTCATTGATGGCTGTCCTCCTGTTCGTTAACTTGTCAGCTAGATCTCAGCCCGTACTTATGTATGATGATAGGGCCTGCAAATCTCTGAAGAACAGATTCAAAAGCAGCTGTCAAGGCGAAGACCTGGTCAAAGCAAGCTCACGACGCCTGTAGGTTATACCCAATATCACCTAATGACAGTACTGATACTACCTGTTTTGTTAGAGAGACGAAGCAGATCAAGTGTCCATACAATCAGGCTGCGAATTTGGCGTCACTTTAGGCACACCTATAGGTCTACGGGTGCAGAACAAGGACCAACGTCCGCACGATTACACCGAGACCGACCTCTACCCTCGACCTTCGCATGCGGATTGGACTTATCTGCTCAAATACGGTTTGAAGGCTTCTAGTGGAGGTGGTCGAAGTTCTGCTCGAGAAACTATTGGTGCGCTCTATGACTATCACACAGGACATACGCTGATCTGTATGTATTAGGTCGAGTCGCGGCTGGTGCTGTTGCAGAACATTACCTCTCCATCACTCACAATGTCGAAATTGTCGCTTTCGTTTCTGGCGTAGGCAAAGTACATCTGCCTACTACACCATCAGCGGCCAAAAATCTCTCGAACGGTCATCCCAGCGGGCCAGACAGCGATGCGGAAGAAGACATCTCTAGAGAATACATGAACCTCCTAAATACCGTTACTCGGGATCAAGTCGATGCGAATACTGTTCGCTGTCCTCACGAGGAGACTGCAAAGAAGATGGAGGAGGTATGTCTGTGTGTATCAATAGTCAAACAATCATCTTACTCTAAGATCAGCGCATTATCAAAGCAAAAGAAGCTTCAGACTCGATAGGCGGTACGGTAACCTGCGTGATCAGAAATGTACCAACAGGGCTAGGCGAACCATGCTTCGACAAGCTAGAAGCTAAATTGGCGCATGCTATGCTTTCTATTCCCGCTACAAAAGGTTTCGAGATCGGGTCAGGTTTCGGCGGGACAGAAATGGCTGGGAGCGTACACAATGATCAGTTTGTGAGGAAAGAGGGCGGTGGTCTTGCTACGGCATCAAACAAGAGCGGAGGTGTCCAAGGCGGTGTCACCAATGGCGAACACATCTATTTCCGGTCAGTCTTGAGTTCTCGCACATTATCACCGCTGAGATAGGTGAGCAGAGTTGGATTCAAGCCTCCTGCCACTATCTCGCAAGAGCAGTCGACAGCCCAATACGACGGAACACCTGGTGTACTCTCGACCAGAGGCAGAGTGAGTTTGCATGTGCTAATTCACATGACTGTAGCTAAAATATTTAACAGCATGACCCTTGTGTCGTTCCTCGAGCAGTCGCTATCGTGGAAGCGATGGCAGCATTGGTCATCATGGAGTAAGTCTGCCGACGTGTGCTTTAATAGTGCTAAAGCTATTGTACAGTGCTTTCCTTATACAAGCATCGCGAGCAGCTTCAGCCGCCTTGCTCCCGCCTGTCAAGACACTTCCACCTTCCATGAAGCTCGACCAACTACAGCAACTTGAAAAGGTGGCCATCAGCGAGAAAGAGATTCAGCTACCGAGCGAGAAAGATGCGAAGTGATGATGGTCTGATGACAAGTATTTATGCAATCTTGATGCCCTACTAGACACTTGCTGGTCGATCTCCCTTACTCTGGTCCGACCCATTCGAGACCTTGCGAAGCGGCTACGAATGCCCACTGCAGGCAGGCAAAGGCTCAGCACTGAACGGAATAGTCCTAAATCGAAGGTGAGGCTTGCCTTGTCGCTCGCTTCAGCGATGCGCTTCTCGGTAGACTTGCCTGCGCCGTGCCCTGAAGCCAGGTCCATTCGTAGCAAAAGAGGATTTGGGTTGTCCTTGCAGACCGTTTGCAATTCTGCAGCCAGCTTTAAAGAGTGCAGAGCTGTTTGCACAGTCAAATATGCCTCGAGCGGTAGAAAAGACACATACGGACGACTCTGTCATCGTGATCGCCTGTCAATAGCATAGTGCTTGGATAAACCTGTTCTTTCGTCAGAGAGACCAAGCGCCTGATCATTGAGTTGACTGACCTGTGTGTTCTTCACGTTGTGCAATGGCGAGTACCTTGTGAATAGCGAGGATCAGTCAGGCGTAGAATCAAGCACAATTACTCACTTGATCAGATAGTCAAAGGCCTCCGCATCGTCAGGATTACCATAGTCTGCTGTCCATGCGCGACCGATGGTGAAGAGATGGAACCTGCGGGAAGAGTCAATGGGAGCCGACTTGGGAGCAAGCACTCCACTGACCTTAGCATATCCATCACGCCTACATCAGCCACGGCGCAAGAGAACAGTTCCGGTGCCTGGTTGATGCAGGCGGCCACAAGAAGACCGCCTGATTGTCCAGCCATGAGCCATGGGAGTCCCAGGTTGTTCGAAGACTGACCGTTGCTGCCTCCTGAGATGCAAATCTTGCCGGCGATTTGTTCGGAAAGAAGATACTTCGCAGCAGCTTGGAAGTCATCAAAGACATTCTGCTTTCTGTCCAGCGTTCCCGCCTCGTGCCAGTCTTCTCCGTATTCGCCTGTCAAGATATTATTACCGATTTCCAAGCAGATCTTGAGGTCGCTTACCTCCTCCGCGGATGTTTGGTACCGCTAGAACGGCTCCAAAGTTCTTGATGAAGGTCATCCCTACAGCAGCGCATTAGCATGGCTCTTTCGATGACACTAGCAAGCTTACACGAAGGACTGAACGCCGGATCCAAACTGATGCTGAAGCCACCTGAATGAGATATCAGCACAGCCGAGGGTCTGCAATAGACCCGAGCTCACCGTAGCCATACAGGACTGAGAGCCACTGTTAGCTATCGCCCGCTAGCTACGCAATAAAGGACGAACTAGCAGGAGGTGTTCCATCGCGCTTGAGTCTGATTATACAAGCATCAGTCAAAGTATGCTGACCAGATGCTGGGACAAACCCTTTGGGGTATACCAAGAACATGGGAATCTACCAAGCATCAATTGGGCCATATGTCAAGGTTCGATCGGGTGAACTAACCTTTGTGCCATCCTTTGAGTCATAAAACACCTGCTCTGTCACGAAATCATCCGAATTGATACCCTTCACCTTACTTTCCCTATACAAACTCAACCTCTCGCCTTGAGCCTTGTTGAACTGGTAGCGATACGTTTGACCGGGTGAGACAAAGTTACTGAAAGTGAAGAAGAGCTGATCATCTTCTCTTCTTCCGCTCAAACCACCAACTGTACCAATAAGGTCTGCGCCAATACGTTCTACCCTATCACCGGATTTGAGGTCGTGTAGGTAGATTTCGTCTTTGACGTCGCGCGAATAGATGAGGATGAGTTTGTCTTGGTTGTGGAAGGAAGCGGAAGCCAGGACAGCGTTTGGGTCCTCGGCAATGTGGTCTTTGAAGCCTTGATCTGGGTTGGCAAGATCAAAAGTGACTACTTTTTCTTTTGGTGCATTCTTGTTGGTTTGTAGGTAGAGCAGAGAAGAGCCTTCGGAAGCATTGTCTATGACGTAGTAGGAAGCTGCCCATTCTGTGACGAGCTCTTGATACTTCATGTCTGGTCCGATGGTTTGATTGCGCAAGTCAGCGACCTTGAGGAGGTTCTTTTTGCCGGTATCGCGAGAAGTAGTGACGCAGAGGTAGGAGCCGCTATAATGGGTTTGAGCATCTATCTCAAGGAGGAGAGCATGGTACTGACTCTCTGGTAATGCTCATTCCATACATGTTTGGCGACTTGTCGTTCTCCTTGTCTTCGCTAAAGCACGCACAAAGCATGAGTATGCACTTTAATGAAACCTACAGACGTACATGACCATTACATCCTCCTCTTGAGATGTACCCAAACGATGAAAGTACATCTTCTGATTCACATTCGATTCAGTCTGCTGAAGCCTTCAGTGTCCGCCTCAAGACTGAAAACCAAGGAATTCACCTCTGTTCCAGCCTTTGAATCATCCACATTGGTAACGAAGCGACCATAAAAGAAACCACTATCATCCGGCATCCAAGTGATACCACTAAACTTGACGTTCTTGACAACTTCGGGCAAACGACCTTTATCTTCCCCTTTTGCTTGGGTGGGATCATGAGGCGACGAAGTCTCTCGGACGTAGATAGTGTACCAATCCGAACCTCTTTGCGAAACTCCGTAAGCATAGTATTTGCCTGATTTTGAAAATGCAGTTGAAGAAAGTGCAGCGGTGCCATCTGTCGATAATAAGTTTGGGTCGAACCAGAGTTCAGCTTTCTCGGTGGAGGCAGAGTCTAGTTCCGATGCATTGACTCGATAGATGGGTGATTGAGCTTGTAGACCCGTGTTCCAGGAAAAGTAAGCTCGTCCATCGCCTTTGATCGCTGGAGCAGAGAATCGAGGATAGTCAAAGTTGGCCGTGAGTTCGCGTTTGAACTTTTGTCTGACGTCGTCGTGCTGTGCTAGGTAGGCTTCGGTGAATTCTGCTTGTCGGTTGACATAGGATTTGGTGATTTCTGCTTCGGGCTGTGCTGATCGATCAGTCAGATTCCAGAAGCTGGAAATAGAGACAACGAACGTCTTCCAGAGCCGCATAAGGGTCAGGTACAGTCACTTCGCCATGTAGTTTCGATTTGTAAGTTCTCTTGATGGACTCTTCACGCTCGATGCGAGGGTAGGGCGTTTCTCTAGGATTCCATGATGATGACATTCGAGTAGCTTGTAGGAATTGGGCAGAGTAGATGTATCGAGGAGCTCGCAGGGCCAAACGCAGCATGCAGCACAAGAGACGAAGGGGATCGGATCTACAGCACTTGGCTGTTATGTGAGATAGACAGCGAGGCTACACAGGCAGCGAGACAGCAAAGACAACACAGCGGGACAGCGGACGATAGAGGGCAAGAAGTGAGCAGCATGACGAAACAGCGTGTCGCCCACTTTCTGCCACGAGCGACGAAGGTACTGTACTCGCGTCGTTGCTCTACTCGTACCTATAGGCTGACTGGTCTCATAATAGCTGGTATCCTTTGCTTGGCCTGCTGACTGCGACACCTCAAACACTTGGACGCGTTCTGCCAGTGCCAGCCTTCGCCTTTCTCTCCTCTTTCTCTAGCTGGATTCTATACCTGGTAGACATTCTGTACAGTCTATGTCCGCTAGCAAAGTCCCTGTCCCATCCAGATATCGCGTATTTCCTCTCTCTTGCATGGCACTTTTTGGACGTGTTGTTGATTTCATGCATGTCTTGCAGAACGAACATCTCCCCTCAGACAATCAAGCAGAAGCATATTATCAACCAGAAGTCATGAGCAACAGAGGTAGCCCTGCCCCAAGAAGGCCTGTCGAAACTTTGGTCTCTTCCAATTCTGTCAGCTCGGACCTTTCAGATACGCGCAAAAGGCAAAGCAAGCGTGATGAAGTAATGCTCGATTCCTTGTGCATTTGAATCAACCTCACTCTCGTATTTATTAGGCTATTCGCAAGAAGATAGAAAACGAGCTCAACCGGAAACGACCTGGTTCAGCTGCTCGTAGAGGACCGCAGCAACAATCAAGCAAACGCGGCGGCGGCGGCAAGTCTGAGAAACGCGCAGCAGGCACCGTGTCTGCTTTACGACCGCTACCTGCTTTGACTGTCCCTTCGTCCATCACCGTCGCGGATGCTTCTCAGCTTTGCGCAGCCAAGCGAACGGATTGTGTGTTGGTAGTAGATGAGGATGAGCATCTGTGCGGTATCTTTACTGCGAAAGATTTGGCTTTCAGGGTATGCTTTCACTCTCGTTTGGCTCTTGGCCATTCAGTTGATGTGTCGGCATACAGGTCATTGGCGAAGGTCTAGACCCTCGAACTACCCTGGTCTCTTCTATCATGACGCCCAATCCTATGGTCACACGCGATACTACAAGCGCTACCGATGCTCTGCAGACCATGGTATCAAGAGGTTTCCGGCATCTAGTAAGCGAAACTAGCATCCTCCCGTACATGTCTAACAATTCTTCTACAGCCGGTCTGCAACGAAGAAGGCGATGTAGTCGGTCTGCTCGACATTACAAAAGTCTTTCACTCTTCTTTGGAAAAGCTCGAAAGAGCCTACGGATCCTCTCAACAACTATACAGCGCTCTCGAAGGTGTTCAATCAGAATGGTCAGGCGCCAACGCTGCACTTGTAGCTTACGTTCAGCAAATCAGAGAATCCATGGCTGCTCCAGATCTCAATACCCTCATCGACGCCCGGACCAGCGCAGTAACAGTTGGCATTAAAACTTCAGTCCGAGAAGCAGCGAAATTGATGAGAGAACATCATACTACCGCAGTCATCGTCATGGAAACGCCTTCTTCTGGTGAAGCGCCCAAAATTGCTGGTATTTTCACTAGCAAAGATGTGGTTTTGCGCGTCATTGCTGCTGGATTGGATTCAAAGAGTTGCAGCGTCGTCAGAGTCATGACGCCTCATCCTGATACTGCTTTCCCTTCGACAACTATACAAGAAGCTTTACGAAAGATGCATGGTAAATCACCTTCCTTTTTGGTTATACATCCTTGCTGATTAGTGTGATTTAGACGGACACTACCTCAATTTGCCCGTTGTAGATCATGACGGCTCTTTGGTCGCTTGTGTCGATGTCCTCAAGTTAACATATGCTACACTTGAACAGGTCAGTGATCATAGACGTCTTATCAGCATGTAGCTGATTCGGGATTTTCCGTGCTCCTGACAGATTAGCTCCATCAGTGCAGGCACAGAAGCTGGCGGAGCAGCAGATACAGATGGCGGACCGATGTGGACAAAGTTCTTCAACTCGTTTGGAGGTGCCGGACCAGAACCACTCAACGACGGTGGGGATGGCGACACTGAATCGATCGTCTCTGCTTCCGATCTACCTTCTACCCCTCTTCGTGAAAGACCAGCTCACCATAGACTCGATTCCGAAACGCTAGGATCTGAACTCGCACCTGGAGATTCAGCTTCGGTCGGTCATGAAGAAAGCATTGCGCCTTCTGCTATGCCCAGCGCTATTGTCGACGATGGGACCTACCTTTTCAAGTTCTCTGCTCCAGGTGGTACAACGCATCGGTTCCAAGCTCGCTATTCAGGTCAAGAAGTCTATGAACTCATCAAAGAAGTCGTCACTGGCAAACTCTCCTCTGACGCTTTCTTTGCACCTGCTAAAGCGCCTGTTCCTGGAGCTGCAATTCCAGAAGCCAAGCGAGACCCGACGGATTTCACATTGAGTTATATGGACGATGATGGAGATTTGGTCAGGATCAGTCATGATACTGATGTAGAGGATGCGGTCAAGACGGCGAGGAAAGCGGGTAAAGATCGAGTGGTCTTGATATTGAAGGGAGGCAGAGGATGGGAAGAAGAGATGAATCAGAAAGCAGCGGTCGAAGCGAAAGCCTCTGCGCTTGCCTCTATTGTCGAAGACGAAGCGGAGGAAGTAACGGAGAAGGCAAAAGCTGGAGCAAAGAAGGCAGCAAAGAAGGTTTCGACGGATGATGGTCTCGCCTTCGGTTTCTTGCCTCAAGAATATCTCATTCCGGCCGCTGTTGGACTGGGTGTGGCTATCGTGGGCATCTTTGCTGTATCGCGTATGGGCGGAAGCAAGGCTTAGGGAGTCTCGCGTTATCTGAGGTTTAATCATATCAGTTTGTTTGCATGGCTATCTATTGACACGACTCGGAAACAAGGACAAGCTAGTGATCATATATATGTATTTTCGAAATGCGACTGAATTAAATGTACATGCACAACAAGTCGACAAGGTTTTGCAAGCTATTAAGAGGACCCTTCCAAGGTTGTTAGTGTGTATACGTCTTGCTCCTGCTTGACCGATTTGTAGAAATTAGCGCCTCCCCTCTCTTCTATTTTGATTCGCGAAAGATTGACGGGAATGATCTAGTACTTTTCGTAGTTCTCGTCATAGTCTTCCGAAGAGCTCTACAGGATAAGGTATTAGTTAATGAAAATCTAATGGAGGAGATGGACTTGCTCTTCGGCCGCAGCAGCATGCAAAGAAGAATGGCATGATTGACAGAAGAGCAGCTCCGGCGGCAGCCCTACCACACGAATTAGCGCAAAATAAAACACATCGAAGAAGCAGAGGCATACCAAGTGATCCAAAGACCGTTGCCGTAAGTGACGGTGATACCAAGATCAGTTCCGCCAAGAGTAGCACCGTTGACACCGCTGCGGACACGAGAGATGACGACGGTCCAGATGATTGCTGCAGCTGCCAAAGCGATGAAAGCGACGATACCGAAAAGGGCGGAGAAGAGGAAAGCGAAGCGGTGTGCCAACAGGCCGAGGATGAGCGAGATGGCAATGGCGATAGTACCAATGAAGTAGAGGTAGAAGGCTGCTTGACTATAATGGAATGAGCATAGTTAACAAGATTATGATAGGCCACAACATACGTAATGGGTCTTAGGTAACCTTCCGAGCTGAAAGTAGAGCCAGGTAGAGCGTTGCTGACGGTGGTTGAAAGACCGGTTGGGACATCGGAGAGAATGTCTGATGCGGGAGTGAAAGCATGGCCAAAGCTAGCGTTGTCGCAGTAGACGCTTCCGCCAGTTCCAGATGGAGTGTCACCAGCGCAGTAGCCTAACAAGAAACAAATTAGATCTTGGCAGGTAAACTCATGTGAGGTCACTCACTCCACAGACCGTAAGAGTAGTATTGCCTCAAACCCTGGTTGTCACCTGACCTCTCTCCTGTGCCGTACAAATCTGTCACAGTTGTTCCCGCCGACGTCAAGGCACCGCCTAGACCGGTAGTGTCTCTATTGCATCACAATTAAGGATGGCGAGTTCGATAAAAGTCGTCAAAGACTTACACTTGAGCCATACGGATATGGCGCGGTACGGTCTGGCTATCGCTGATTTGCGAGATCTAGAGAGAAAAGTTTCAACATTTCCATTCTAGGCAATGTTTGTTATGATCGTCTCACCTCTGCGAAAATCATGAGGATGATAGCAGCCAATGCACTGCATGAGGGCATAAATCGGGTGTCCTAGTCTGTATTGCAAGGCCACATACAGGAAAAGGCCGATAGCGGCACAGCTGCGAAAGCGATAGTTTAGTTTCATGGTGAATTGGTCCAAGTATGAGAGAGCAACTTACAAGTTAAGGCGGGCCATTTGCTGTGCTGTTAGGAGTATGCAGGAATATTAGAAAGGGAGAAGATCTTAGAAGTCGTTCGGAAGAGAAGAGATCCTCGTTAAAGAGAAAACAACGCACACCTCGTGCCTGGAACTTCGGGTTGCCCCTTCCGGAAAAGGGGAAGTTGAATGCGTCACTCGCCGACTTACTGGAATCTAGTTCAACACAACAACAACTGAACTGAATCTTTTTAACTTCAGCCGTAATGCCATTGCATCGTAACTTCTACACGAATTTGAAAGTTCCCTGGCTTCAGCAATTGACGGCGGAAGTGACGACCAGCCATCTCTTAAAGTTTACACTTGCTCATATAGCTGCCCTGGACCAGTCATAACATCTCGAGATGACGTCGCTGGAGGGAAGAAGCAAGGAACCGTGAGCGGAATACGTGTGCCTTTTGCAAGAATGGGATAGCAGACCTTTTGGTAAGACATATGACACACAGCCAAAGCAGAAGAGACATTGGGAGGGAGTCGAAGCTGCTTAGCAAATCATAGACCGCTGGTAGAACGGATGAGACATGCATATGCAGCAACATTCCCCGAATCTGCCAAGAAGAAGACAGCATAGACAAGCTACAGACGTGTCTAGCTGTTGCTTCGATAGTTCGCGAAACACTAGGATCGAGACGGCATACCCAGACGCGGTGTGCTGCCACCCGAAGGTTCTGGGAGTCACCAATCGAAAAGCGAGCAATAGTCCTGATCGGAGAAGAATGGCCCGGACAGAAACATCATTGAAACAAGGTACGCTTCAGCAACACCGCTAGAAACTGCTGTACCAGCCAAAGTTCAAGGAAGCCTTTTTGCATTTAATTGATTGCGGAGGTATGCAGAACCCCGAACAGAAGGAAAGAGCTGATTCCAGTATAGCAGCGAACGATTACGAGCAGACAAATGCAGACACCTCGACGAAAAGACAGGTGCACGATCCGTCGTTGATCGCGACGCAAAGCAGACACCTGTAAGTAGCAGTGCAGTGCAAACATGTACAGAGAAGATGACCGCTTGAGGAAACTCGCCGAAGTAGAATGTCGTGCGTCGCTCGTTCGCTTCGCTGTTCTCAAGAACGAACATTTGCACGCCCGAGTTGCTGTCCACATGATGTCGCAGAGTTCGGTTCCATCCATTCTAATTATTGAGTGTTCTGCGTCGAGGCAGCACAATTGCTCGCTGGCTTTGCGACTTTTTCTCGCATGAACCTCTTTTCACACATCGTCTTGCAAGTTATCCAACTTGATTATTGCTTGTGGAGCCCTTTCCTTTTCAGGCTTGGCGGTATGCGGTCCCCTCAATCTAAATCGCATCATCCCGTTTTATGGCGAAATATCAGATGCGCGCAATGACGTACCTTTTGCGCGTTTGAAGCGCTCAAAAGACCTCAGGATGATTCCAATTGCTATGCACGTCTCAGATTCAGCTCAGGAGATAGCTGTCTACCTGTTCCGTCTGATGCGCAGCTCCCTGACCTGCAAATATGGTGTTGATCATTGCTAGTCACTATTTCAAGAACAACCATTGCCGATAATAAATAGTCGGCAGAAGCCTGCTGATTCACTTCTTTGTCTCCTCTCTACTCCAGCTTGTCCCCAAACCGCCTCTCCATATTCACATTGATCGACATGGCCGCAATCGCTCCTCCCGTCGTTAAAGTGAGTCCTAGCCTCCCAAAGCCAGGAAATAGCTGATCACATAATTGTTTTGCTAGGCTTCTCCTTCAACCCACGAATCAATAGGCAATGGCAATGGGCATGCACATGATGCGGAGAAAAAGTTAGCGTCAAAATATCTTGGTGTTTTTGACCAAACTGATTAGTATTTCAGCTCTGGCTCGAGAATAACTCAGCGTTTCACCGATGGCGGTCACTCTATTGACAACACTCAGCCGGCCTTCCCTGTCTACCACAGACGCTTTGCCAAGTAATTCCTGCCTTTCATCATGTAAGCATTCGCTAATGTAATTTTTCAGCCCTGCCCCGCTTGGTCTTTGCGCTTTTGCTACGACCACTTTCGTCCTGTCTATGTGCAATGTAGACACCCGTGGTCTTAACTCTACACCCAACATTGTCGTCGGCATGGCTTTCTTCTATGGTGTAGGTTTCCCTGGCTTTGAATGATGCTGGCTGATCTGTTCTGCTAGGGTCTGGCGCAACTTCTTGCTGGAATGTGGTGAGTGTCATTGACTGTCCCTCCACTGCCCTCGCTGAACACTGTTGTAGGGAATTTGCCTGTGGAAACACTTTCGGCGCGACAGCTTTCAGCACATGTAAGGAAATCCAAAGTTCTCAAAAATCTTGCTCATGTTTCCGGTAGACGGTGGTTTCTGGCTTTCTTTTGGCGCAATCTACGTCCCTTGGTTCGGTATTCTTGATGCCTACCAGGAAACCGGTGCCGCTGCTCTGGAAGATGGTGTCGCGTAAGTCACGTCAGCCATGGACTAGGTTGGTGCTAGCTAATTTGCTACTCAGACTCTACTTGACTTCATGGTTTATCATCACCCTTCTACTACTCATCGCCGCCCTTCGCTCGTCTGTTGGTCTAATCGCCGTCTTCTTCTTCCTCACCATCACTTTCCTTCTCTTGGCCGTCGGCGATTGGGCAGTCAGCACCGGATGCCACACTGCTGGTGGTGCTTTGGGTATCGTGACAGCGTTCATCGCTTGGTATGTAGCGGTATGTTGAGCTTTCTTTGTGACCTTTGGTAATGACTAACTTTTGTGCTTAGTTGGCCGGTCTGCTCACTCCAGACACCTCCTACTTTGTGCTTCGTAAGTCGATGATCATGTTCAGACTATCCAGCCCTGATTCAGCATCTTCTCAGCTGTTGGACAAATCCCTTCGCGCTAAGCGGGTATTGGACGCAATCGTGCTCGACAGGTTATAGGAAGAGTATTCATCGTTCTCATGTGTGTATAAAACCAATAATTAATGGAAGCTTCATGTCATGCTATCGAAGCTACGTAGCGTCCGAGTATCGCAAACTGTAAAACATATGCATCGATGCCATGAAAGTATTCAACCCCTTCGGCAGAAAGCTTCATCTGTCCGGCGAGGATTGCCAGCATACTAGCTTGAGAGAGATAATGTGAACGCGTGACTAAAAGATCTCGAAAAGGTTTTCTCGCGCGACCAACTTTGCCGTCAAATATCTTGGGCGAGATCCAGTGACCTGCGTGAGGCCGCAGTGTGCTCTGTACAAGCAAGAGAGATGAGTGGACCTACGAGGAATAAGAGGGCGAGACCGTCAGAGCTGCCTTACAGGCGGCCTCTGGCCAAAGAAGAGCCTTTGATACCCAAAGAACCCGAGTCTGGCTTGCTTGGATCTCTGTGGAAGCGTGGAATTTCCTTATTGACAAAGAACAACGCTCCGCTCGAGTTGCCGTCGCATCAAGCTCCTACCGTCCCTGTAGCTTCGACCTCATCAGCACTGCCAGATCATGCTAGATCAAATGGGATGCACTCTAGTCCACCTCGCAAAGCAGCAGAAAAGGCTTCCATCAGAGGCGGAACTCCTCATTCGAGGCTTTTCGTTGCACCGAAACATGCCTCTGGTGCCAGTCTCTCGCGATCGCAGAGTATGCTCGACTATCCATCTTCTCGAAGGAATCGTCAATTGCCTGCGCTCTCGTCTTTTCCGATAGATGCCAACGATATCTCAACAGCTGAAGGTACTCGCGTTTTCGCCCAACCCGCTGCTCCTGGATCCGCAACCTCTTCCTTCGCTTCTCATGGACGCTCAATGTCGCCTTTAGCTTCTCCTTTTATGGCGACATCGATGGCTGGTCTTCAATTACGGTCGCCTTCTCCGGATTTTCTGCACGGCCGATCACCTTTGGGCAACACCTTCCAGTCTCGCCGTACCAACGATATATCACCATCCATAGGCTCTTTGCGCGGTACTTCGCCTTTTCGGTCTGCAAACGGTCTACGTTCTCTTTCACCAAGCATGTCGAATGCATCTTCACCCAAGCGACCTATGACTTGGGATCCTCGCGCTGGTTTTCTCCCAGCTAACGATTCGACTGAGCAAGAACAGTCAATGCAAGAGCCTGCTATGCCAGAGAATGAAGCTGAGAGGATTCTGCAAGCGCTGGAAGGCATGAAGACCCCTTTTACCGCAGCTCCGCCGGTCAGACAGGTAAAGAAAATACAGATTGGCAGTACTAGAGCTGAGATTATGTAACAGATGCCTCGATCTGCAACTTTGCCTTCGCTAGACTACCAAAGCACAAGCTATCGGCATTCGCCGAATCCGCCCATTTCTCCAGCAGGACGTCGAATGCAGATCGAAGAGCATGAACGAGCCGAACACATGCGAGATCGAAGTCCAGGCCTCAAATTACGCGACAAGCTCTTGCAGCAAGAAGCTAGGCGTACTGCTTCTCCTTCAAGGCCAACTCGCACACGAGAGGATCGATCATCTGAGGAAGAACTAGAAGAGCCAAAGCGGAAGCAGCGAAGGGTGAAGAGCCTAAGTCCGCCTGTGGCTCAGAGGCGTCGTTCACCACGAAAGCATAAGCGCACAGAGGAAGACTCGGAACAAGAAGAGAAGAAGAGCAAAAGTAAAAGTAAGGGCAAGTCGAAAGAAAAGGCAGATAGATCAGCTTCTGTTGAGCCAAGGAGTAAGAAGTCGTGCAAGTCAGAGGGTAAAAAGAGGGCTAAAGAGGACGAAAAGCAATCGAGTCGGAAAGAGGAACCGAGTGTGAAAGCGCGGGAGCAAGATAGACCTCAAGTGAGGAGTCCTTCTCCTACTCGCGGAATGTTCTCTGCGCGGGACGAAGATATGGATTCGGATTCTGATGAAGCCCCAGCTCAGTCGACAAGCGAGAAGATCATCATGCCCAAGACGATCATTGCTCCTCCACAGACTGTGAAACCGCCAGTTCAGCGTGTCGATATGGGCATCCAGGCCGATCCAATTGAACCTACGCCTCCTGCACTATCAATAAAGGAAGTGGTACCAGCAGCACCTAAGGTAGAAGAAATCAAAAGTCAATCGGAAGCAAAACCTGCACCTCCTGCTTTCTCCTTCACTTCGTCTAATAGCGGAACACCAGCTGAACCGGCGGTGGCCAAATCACCTTTCAGCTTTGCTTCAAGTTCGACTTCGGCTGAGAAACCTGTTCCGCAACCAGCAGCAAAACCAGCCTTTTCCTTCGCAACCTCATCTACACCTGCTTTCTCTTTCGCGCCTCCATCGACAGGTTCGCTCGGATCAAGCAGCACATCAGCAAGTCAGGCGACTCTTGGGACAACAGACTCTCAGCCAGAACCTCAGTCAATACCTGCTGCTAAATCTGCCTTCAGCTTTGCTGCACCTCCCGTTACATCGTCTTCTGCGGAAACACCAAAGTCGCCTTTCTCATTTGGCAATGTTGCAAAACCACAAGAACCGGAAAACTCTGCTCCAGTCAAAAGCACAACTGCACCAGCGTTCTCTGGCTTTTCCTTTGGTTCGGCCGCTGCTCCGACACAAGAACAGAAAGAGACAAATACCTCTGCGCCCGACCCGTTTCAGCCAGCTGCTTCACAGCCTGCTCCTACCTTCTCCTTTTCGGCAGCAACACCCGTTGGTCAGTCTGCAACGCCAGCATCACAGCCTGACAGCTCTCCCATCAAATCACCTTTCAACTTTGCTATGAGCACACCCAATGCCAAAGCAGACTCGGGACCCACTCCGATAGACTTGTCGCCTCCTGCTTCAACTCCTACCTTCCCATCTGGTCCTCTCTCGCCTGCAGAGCCAGCTACTTCCAAACCAGCTTTTAATTTTGCTGCACCAACAAGCAACGCGACACAGCCTGCTTTCAATTTCGGATCTGCTGCTCCATCACAACCCGCTTTTGGCTCTTCTGCACCGACGCGGCCAGCCTTTGGAACTCAACCTCCTGTAACTACGCCAGCCTTTTCCTTTGGGGCTACTTCTTCTACTTTTGGAGCCAGTGCATCGCAACCGGCTCAAGCAGCGCCTGCCTTCAGCTTTGGTCAACCAAGTGCCGGATCGACAGCTGCTGCACCAGCCTTTTCCTTCGGAGCCAGTTCATCTACCTTTGGCGCGAGTTCATCGCAGACAGCTTCAAGTACACCTGCCTTCAGCTTTGGACAGCCATCTGCCGAGACAAAGCCCTCTACACCTGCTTTCTCGTTCGGTAGCACTGCATCATCTCCATCAGGCGGATTTGGTAGCGCTGCAGCTCCTGCATCAACAGGCTTCGGTACGTTGCATATGCCTGGTCTGCCTAACCATCTAATATTGCCTATAGGCGCCCCAGCTCCCTCGCCAGGCTTTGGACAAGGCGCAAATGGATTCGGTTCGGCGCCAATGGCCAACAGTCAATCTGCGCCCAGTTTTCAATTTGGTACTCCTGCGGCTAGCGCACCAGCAAGCGGCTTTGGATCTCAACCAGCTGCTGCTTTGTCCTTTCAGTTTGGTGCTCAAACTGGCCAGTCGGCTGCTCCGTTCCAGTTTGGCGCGTCCTCTCAGCCGGCGACGCAAAGCAATCCTGGAACACCGACAGCACAGCCTGGCGGTTTCTCATTCAATATTGGCGCAGGACCCACTGAGGCGCCCAACTCTCCTGGAGGTCGCAAGGTCAGCATTTCGTTGCACCGTGGGTCGCGCCAAGCTAATTGCCTTTTTTCCTCTTTGGGTCAACAGATAAGGCGCTTACCCACTCGCAGAGGATAGAAGTAATTTGTAGCAGCAGCAGCAGCAAGTGTCAGAATACTACTACTAAGGGCCCTTTAATTGATTGTCCATTGTACACCTTCGGAAACATTTGACTGAGATCGTGTTGATTGAGCCGAGGTCGCGATTGTCGTTGCCTTCGATAAGATCCACCACTTGGAAGAACCGAATTACTGGAGCGGCGTCCTTCATCTCAAGACAGCGGTCTCACTGCTCGACGACCCTGAGAACCTTTCGCACAAGAGCTGGCCCACGCCTAATTTCAGCACAATCAATCTTTCTTTGGCAACTTTGACTCGTTTGATCCCTGTTGCTCACTGGACTGGTAAAGGCAGGACGAGATTGCTGAAGCCTCTCTTGGGTGTCTTGGAGTCATTTCTATTCGACCAAGCTCAGACGAAGATCGTGACTTCACCATTTCTCCAGCATTGAGGAAAACATCATGTCCGACAAAGAGGAGGATGCGCGTCCCAAAACTGGCAGAAGATCTCAGACTGGCCAGAGCATTCGTCCGGCAACTGCTGCTGTAGAGATAGAACGCTTTCCTGCAGTGCCCTACGAACTACCGAAAATCATTGCAGAACAGCCAGGAGGAGAAGACGACGATGAAGGCATGTTTAGCTTTGGATTACCTCCTGCCAATCCATCACCTGCTCCAACAACACAAAGCAGATCTGCTGCGTCGCCTGATTTTGCACATTCCGACATTTCCCAACCCGTTTCTTCTTCCTCTCATATGTCGCCGGCAGCGGCATACGCTGCTGCTTTTGCAAAGATGCAGCAAGATAAGAAGAACCGCTCGGCGCACAACACTGGTGACACCGGCATCAAAAGAAGAAGTATTCACCTCAGTCCTGGCACGCCCACTTATTCGCAATTCTCAATGGACGAAGCTCAATACGAAGGTCTTCCTCCCTCTGCATTCTCGACGGGCTACAAAGTCGGCACTTCCAGATCGCCGGTAATGAGTCTGGATTCCCGTTTTCCTCGCGCCCGTGTTAGGCCGGTCAACACTCCCGACGGATCATCTACTGTCGATCACATCTCAAAAGAAGACATCCTTGCTGAGGGTGGATCGGATGAATCGCCAGATGGATCTTTAAGAAGCGGCTATAAAGACCAGAGAATGAATCCGGATTTGGTGGAAGGAAAGCAGAGCTTTGCTGTCAACTTGGATGATTATGATGGGGATCCACTCGACTTGCTTTCTCAATTCGGTGAAGAAGAAGAAGATTCGCCTTTCCCAGAAGTCCGAGCCAGTGTTTCCAACATCGATGACCCAGAAATGCCTTGCCTCACTTTCCGCTCTTGGGTACTCGGTCTCGTCTTCACCTGCGTATGCTCAGCACTCAATGTCTTCTTCAACCTGCGCTTTCCTTCGCCATATATCACTTCCGTCCTCGTCCAAATTATGACCTACCCAATGGGCAAATTGATGGCAGCCTATCTTCCGACAACCTGCGTTCCCAATCCAGCTTTTGCTCAACGATGGTTTGGTTGTCCAAGCGAATGGTCCTTCAATCCCGGTCCTTTCAATATCAAAGAACACACCATCATGGTGCTCATGGCTAATGCGTCCATCAGCCCAGCCTACGCCCTCAACCTGACCCTGGTTCTGGACAAATACTACAACATGCCAAAAGGCATTGGCTTTGATCTACTCTTCGTCATCTCGACCCAAATGATCGGTTTCGCCCTTGCCGGCACCTGCAGAAGATTCTTGGTTTGGCCAGCTGGGATGATTTGGCCTGAGAATTTGGTCACCTGTACTCTGCTCAACACCTTTCATGCTGAAGACGACGACGGAAGAGATGGCAGCATGACCAGATTCCGCTTTTTCTACTTGTGCTTTTTGGCTGCAGGGTTGTACTTTGTGCTGCCAGGTATGCCGGACTTGCAGCTGCTTTGGTATTAGGCTGACCTTTGATGCAGGCTTTGTCTTTACCGCTCTATCTGCCTTCTCATGGGTTTGCTGGATCGCACCAAGTGAGTCTGCTGCCAGATCGACGAGAGAAGTACTAACGGCTTGATAGACAACATCATTGTCAATCAGCTCTTCGGTGTATCGTCTGGCCTCGGCATGGGTCTCTTCACTTTTGATTGGGCGCAAATCGCATACATTGGCACTCCTTTGGTCACCCCTTGGTGGGCTATCGTCAACACCTTCATCGGCTTCTTATTCTTTTACTGGTTCCTCACTCCTATCCTATATTACACCAATGTGAGTCCTTGCTGTAGCTGTACGCTGCATGTTTTAAAGTTGCTTGCAGTTCTGGCATTTCGCCTACATGCCCATTAACACCAGTCAAGTCTTTGATCGATTTGGTGCGCCTTACGATGTGACGCAAGTCTTGACGCCCGATCTATCGCTCAATACGACGGCCTATGAGCAGTATTCGCCAATGTACCTACCAGCTACCTATGTCTCGGTTTACTGCATCGCATTCGCTTTAGCTACATCAGCACTCGTACATACTGCTCTTTATTTCGGACCTTCCATCTGGGCAAAATTGAAAAACATTAGAACGGAAGCAGAAGATGTGCACGCTAAACTGATGCGCAATTATCCGGAAGTGCCAGATTGGTGGTATTGGGCGTACGGGATTATCTTCTTGGCTCTGGCTATCGTGACTATAGAGGTATGTTCTGGATCGACTCGCAAGTCATTCTCTGAATGTTGCTTGCCAGATCTATGACACTGATCTGCCCGTGTGGGGTCTTGCCATTGCGCTGATTCTGGCCTTTGTATACGTCCTTCCTGGTGGCTTCATATACGCTATGACTGCTCAATTGGTGCGTACAATTCAACTTAGCTGCTCTGAAGCTAATAATTCGACAGATTTCCATCAACTTGCTCGCCGAGCTGATACCTGGCTTTTTCCTTAACGGTCAACCCATCGCTGTAATGGTGAGTCCATATCTGTTCACGGTAAACGTTTGCTAATATGCTTTTACAGACGGCCAAAACATTCAGTGTCCAGACCTTGATCGGGGCTCAATTCTTCACCAAAGATTTGAAGCTCGGACATTACATGAAGATTCCTCCTAGAGCGACATTCATGGGTAGGTCGCTTCGGCCCTAGAATGCTGTCATATGCCAACCCATGTGTTTTGCAGTCCAAATTATTGCCGCCTTCTTCAATTGTCTTGTCCAGATGGGAACAAAGGCCTGGCTTGTCGCTTCTGTCGAAGACCTTTGCGACCCATTCCAGCCGGATCGCTTGGTGTGTCCGCAAAATGACGTTTTCTTCAACACTTCGGTGATATGGTATGCTGCTTCACTTTCGATGCTTCGACATAGACTGACAAGCATCGACAGGGGAATCATTGGACCGAATCGTCTCTTCGGCACAAAAGCTCTTTACAACCCGATGCTGTACTTCATGTTGATCGGCGCCATCCTGCCTGTGCCATTCTTCTTCCTGTCGAAGCGGTGGCCCAAGTCTTGGCTCAGATATGTTAACATTCCGGTCATGTTGACTGGAGCATCATATATCCCACCTGGCACCGGGTCAGTCTGTTGGAATTTGGCTACGCATCTTCTGACACTTTATAATAGAATCAACTACGTCTCATGGTTCATTGTCGGTTTCATCTTTCAGTATTGGCTGCGTCGCTTCCGCTTTAGATGGTGGTCTAAGGTAAGCCAAGATTCGGTCTTGTTGACCTACGCCCATCAATTGACCTTACCTCGCCGCCAATAGTTCAACTTTGTTGCTTCAGCTGCTATGGACGGTGGGACGATCATCAGTGGCATTTTGATCTTCTTGATCTTACAATTACCGGATCATGGCAATATTGATCTGCAAGTCTCAAGCGACCCAGGTTTTGTCGCAAGCTAACGTGATTCCTCAGTGTATGGTGGGGTAATACGGTATACACCAAGACGCTCGACTGGGCTGGTGTACCTTACCTTACAGCACCTGAAGAAGGATTCGGACCGTCGACTTGGTCTGCTTAAGTTATTATTACACGAGAGAAAGGGTTTTATTGCGGTTGATCGGTGCACCATCTGTAATCGTCACTTGTTGTACACATTGGGTTCATCTGTGAATATACCCAAGCATTGCAATCTACAAAATTTGAGCGCGCCCAAGAGCGCCTTACTGCCCGAACATTTGCTGCAGTCGCGCTCTAATACCCGCTGCGTCTGCTGGTTCTCTATTCGGCTCTTCGCCTTCCACAGCATCTTCATCTTCGTCTTCTTGGACACCGGGATATGCTCCTGGTGGAGCCTGACCGATTGCTTCAGCCAAAATGCCGACTTGCTCTTGCACCGCAGCTTGATCGGCTCTGTGAGACAGATCAGCAAGCATCAAGGACACCAGCTTGTAGACTGACTCTGCCCAATTCTGCCCCAAGAGATTCTGCAGCTGAGCAAGCAAGTTTCCGCGAGTCCAACCACCCTCTTCTGCGCCAGCCTGAGCAGGCTCTCTGTTCTTCCGTCGCACTCCACTAAAGTATTCCTCGTCGTAGCTGTGCACACACGGCCTGAGCTTGGAGAAATTGGATTAGTGCTTGACTTACTGAGTAGCGTCCATGGGTGGAAGTGGATCGTAAGAGAACTTTATCGATGCCAATACACCCGGTGGATAGTGAGCACGTAGAGTGGGCACATCCGCAGCTAAGATGTGTCTCTGCGCGCTTTGGTGAGATCGACCCTTGATTCAAATGAAGGGACTTACCAGAAAGCCTGCCGGTATTATGTCTTCTCCGTAAAGGGCTTCCCCAGAGTACATTGCTTGGCCAAATTGAACGTCCGCGTTCGTGGAATCGCCTAATAGTGGTGCTGCTTGATTCACTACCTTCGTGATCCATGCCTGCAGTCAGATCAGTAAGATACAGCTAGCAGTATAGGAGAGCGTACCATGATTTCTGGCGGTCTGTACAAATTCCACGAGCGATGTATGTAGTAATGGCCAAGTAGGTGCAAGATTGAATTCGGTCTTTTCGTTCTGTCACAGTCATCAGCTCTCGACTCTTGCCTTGACTATAAAGCCTTACTCGAAACTGGTACGCAGAGCACTCCGCTTGTCCGTCCTAAACACATCCGGCACCTTCGTTCCCAATTGATCACATAGCACAGGCACCATGAAAGGAAACCTCAATATCGCTTTTAAGAGCTCCATCTCGCTTCCTTCATGCGGTACATCTTCAGCTTTCTTACTGCTCCCAGCTTCTTCTAGATCAAACTTGATTAAAGCTTTCGCGAACGCTATTCCAGGATACGTGTCGAATTTGAGAATACTATCTGGTGGAAGATTTGCTGCTGCGTAGGCTTTCGGTAGTGTTTCTAATAAATCGAGGAACCATTCGCCCTTTTGTGCTTTTGGTGCGAGAAATTCAAGACTAGCCCCAAGAAATGAGCATGGTCTCGGAAAGGAAGCACAAAGCTTACTGCAGCATAGAAGCATATGGATCAGAGTAAGGATCCAAGCAGAGCAGTACTTTGGTAGTTTCGAAGGCAGTCCTCCAACAACCACGTTTCGTCAAACTGGTGATTTTGCGATCGAGCGCTCTGAACAGCCCGCGGTTTTCAATCTTCTCGAATGCAAGCCGAGCAGAACCGTTGCTCAGTGAGAAAGAAGCTGCGAAAGCCCGTTCGAAAGCATGAATGGCGCGATTGAGGAAATCATCTGATTGACCTGCGTCGCCTTGCTCTGTCCGATGTGTCAGCTATGAGTTTTTCAAGGTGGGGAAGCATACGATTCGACATCTCGGCCAATTGCAATAGCGTATCGAGATGATAGGGATGTAGGTACAGAAGCGCTTGTAGAGCACTGACATCCGAGGCAGAAACAGCTTGCAAAAACATGCTTTGACATTCTTTATAGCTGTTGCTGTGCACGAAAGTATAGATAGCTTCACCACCAGGGCAGACTGAATCGTTCATACTTTCCATTGATAAGCCTGATTTGACAGATCCGACGGGAGCCCAGTGAGAAGCAGGTTTGGCCAAGAAATTGCGCTGACGAGCAGATGAAGTGGGTTGAGCTCTTCTACCTCCTCGCGTAGCAGGTTGGGCAGCTGCTGAATTGATGATTTTACTGCCAAACATTCGTTTGAGCTCGACATCTGGATCAAGGTGTTTCGTTTCGATGGACAGCAAGGGTCGAAGCAACGAAGGAGCGGAAGAGGTTCCTTGAGTGTGAATCTGAGCTGCAGCTGGTGCTTGTGTTTGCTCAAGACCCAGATCTTGGAGTGCTTGATCGATCTCGTCTAGCTTTTTGGCCTTTTTGACTGGCACAGCAGGTGTTTCCTCTTCGACTAGAGCTGTCGTTGCTGTAGATTTCTTCTTCTTTTTCTTGTTCTTCTTCTTGGTCTACTAATGCATCAGCTAGACCTCGGTGGTGACATGACGCCGGCTTACCTTTACAGCGCTGGTCTCTGGCTCTGGATCTGAGCTCGATAGTTCCTCAACATCATCACTTGCCAGCTGTACACACGCTTAGAGGGTATTGAGCTGCTCTGTTGAGTACTCACAGAGGCAAAGGCGCTCTTCGGTGCTTGAGGTTCGACTTCTTCCTCTCCAGAATCGTCGTCCAATGCTTGATGAGCTGCTTTGAGCGATTCAAGCTCTTGCTGCGCTTTGGCTTGTCGCTTGGAGACCATCCGTGACTTGTCGCTGTAGGGTAGCAAAGGAGAATCGAAATATTTCTTTCAATAATGACGGCGATGTCATGTTCGAGCTATACCCGCAATGGACGAGATACCACAATCTGTCGCCGATATCCACACGGCCTACTATATCCCGGAATTGATACTGTCTGCTACCGTGCTTCGATGTGCCGATAATCTGTCAAATCACTAGCGCCAAATCTTTGTGTGTCTCGTTGCTGTTGTCGTGCGATTTGGGCACCGTTTGCAGCATTCATGTAGCCCATCAAGAGCTATTGCTCTCATACTCGATCTGGCCGGATCTCTGCTCTTTCGATTGCCAAAGCTTCCGCGATGCTTGCTCTTTTACTCGTCCATCACTACGCGATTCGGATGACCTGTTCCGAGCGCTATACTGCGGTTGCAAGCATTCGACCGACGACTTAAGTTTCAATTGCTTCTGTCGTTGACGAGATTGCTTTATGACCTATCGACAAAGCATTCTTTGGAGAAAGCTTGGGAACGGGCACACGTCAAATCTATCTACCTCAAGACCGTAATTGCCACTATCCTGCTATATACAAAAGGCGTTTGAGTTCGCGCGCGTACAGCCGTATAGCCATCATCCCTCGCTTCCAAGAGCCCTTAATTCGTCACGACTAGAAAGTTGTTAAGACTCTGGCTGAGCAGGGCTTGATGACTGACATGCGTGTCTCCTCTTTCTGTAGTATGTCTATCTCCATGTCGATAGTCTTGACTACCTGGGCTGGAGCATTGAGATCCATGCCTTTGTCCATGCTGTTGCAGCATCAGCTCTTTCGTTGATCAATCTAGCAGCATTGAGACGTACCAGGCGTACAGCTGTGCCAGAGCGTTCTGCTTTTGCTTTTGGCTGATCTTGCATTGGCTGATGATCTGTTGTAGCTCTTCCGAAAGCAATTGTTTCTTCTGCATTTCAGCAATCGTTACTGAAGAGTCTTAGAATGATGTCTCCGGGTAGAAGCAGCGATGCTGACTCACGCGGTTTTGCCTGGGAGCCGAGAGTAGGCGTCAGTGTATAGCTATAGACAGCATGAACACGAGCTTCACCTTTTGCGGTGACTAAAAATACACAAGATTCAAAAATGAGAGTGTGGCAAGTCGAATGCAGAGTCAGAACATACTGAGGGCTGGTCTCTGGTGATACCTATTACGCTACCACTAGAGGAAGAGTTGGGAAGGGACTGCGTCCGTTCATCCCACTTCCCGAACACGCCCATTCGCGATTCGTTCTGCGTGGAAAATGAGCCTAATGATCGTGTGGGATAGGACAGCAGCGTACTGGATAGCTCATAATGACACCAGAGGAAAGAGATAGAAGGCAGCAAAGAGAGAGCGAGAGTGAGTTGAAGTCGTCAAATGCATTCGCAACAGTAATGCGCATGCCAAACCGTGTGGATCCGTGCTCAATTGAATTACGTATCTCTGTTAAAGTCATTGACCATCGATGGTCAAGCCTAGGGCAAAAAGGCATGACTTCCAGGATCTAATAACAAGAGCAGAATAAACAATAATAACCATCTAGATGGAAAATCGGTCAACTGAATTGCATTTTTGGCTGTTAAAACGACATGTCCGCACTCCAGTATCGGTCGACGTGATACCATGCCTACTTGCATG
The DNA here is from genome assembly GCA_039545315.1 of Kondoa malvinella. Taxonomy (NCBI): domain Eukaryota; kingdom Fungi; phylum Basidiomycota; class Agaricostilbomycetes; order Agaricostilbales; family Kondoaceae; genus Kondoa; species Kondoa malvinella. The sequence goes on from BCIM01000008.1 coordinate 671,328, forward strand.
TCCTTTGGTCCTTGAGAAGGGAACAGGCGATCGCGTTGCGGTCAAGAGATGTTTTAGTGACTGTTCTTCAATACTTCGCAGTCGCCCTCAGCTGTCAGAGCCTTGTCTTTATTCGTTCTTCCTTCGATTACAAGCACAGTCGCCTCCAATCGTTTCATCGAACACCTTTTCTGTCGTTCCCCCAAGTATGGAGTTTCGAAGGCAATCTTAACGATTAACGATTCTCGATTGGCATCGCTTCAAGCATATAGCTAGAAGCTTGGGTACAAAACTAACATCCCGCCCGGGCCCAATCACCGCGCTCTCCTGGCGCACATTGTTCATGTTGTTTCCATCTAACGTTTCCTCAAATCTTGCCTGCTGCTTTCTCCTTCTCCAATTCTGCTGCTGTCTTGCTCCCCAGATGTATCCGACCATGCGCACTGCTGCGTAGTGCCAGCCATCATGCAGGCGTTTGACTAGTTTGGCTTGCGCAATGTTGTCTCTGTAGTCGAAGATGTGATCTGTTGAATGTGTAAAGCCCATCCACGACCTACGTTCGTCATCGTTCCAGGAGGACCCGTCTGTGAGTATTTGTGTAGCAGTGTAACATAAGAGTTCGTGCTGATTATCTGTCAGAGCCAGTTCTTCATCTTCTTCTGCCTTTTGGATCGCTTTCTTCGCGAGTTGCTTGATTTCTTTGCTCGTCTTGCTTCTGTGGAATCAAAATGATGTCGTTTCGGCACGCTTTTGGTCTTAAACTTACAGTCAAAAGTTGAAACGTTCATACATTGCTTCACGCGGCGATCAAAACACCAAATACGCCTTGATCGTCTAGGGGTTAGGACGTTAGTCTCATATGGTCTCATATCGTGGCATCTGAAAACGTAAGTCGAGCCTTCCGTATTTACAATTCTCCATCTAACGATTCCAAAGACGAGTTCGATTCTCGTTCGAGGCAGGAGGGTCTACCATCCATCTTTTTTGCCACCGAAATCAATCAAACATTTTTTTGTCTTTGGTTCTTTTTGCAGTGTCCCAGGTCAGAATATGAATGCGCTGTGCCCTGTGAGATGCTACTGCAGCTACACGTCCTTCAGGACCTAGACATCGTTGACGTACAGCTAGAGAGCGTCTGCTTTGGATATGCGTGTGCGAGCTGAAGTGACGCAGAATAGACGCTGCCCCATGCTTCATCCTATCGTACGAGAAAGGCAAGAGTCAGTACGATAGTTCAAAGGCGTGAAAGAGATAGTATCTCCTCAAGGTCATCTTGCACCGAAACGAAACACAGCAAATTGACGGCTTCGACTAGCTTTACACTTTTGCGAGAAAGGCCAAGCAGTCTATGCGAGAAGCTTGCAAAGGAGCCAAGTCTCACACCGGGTTTACGGAAGGCGACAGCGTCGCCCTTTGCAGGTGCATGCCAGATTTGTTGGAATTCGACTTCATGCAAAAAAAAAAAACAGCGAGCGAGAAACGGAAAACGCCGCTCACGTCGATTAGACGCTCGGAGCCGAAAGACGTTACGATCTCTGGTAGAAGCTGGAGCGGCCGGGTGAGTTTGTAGGCGAAGGAAAGAATAGTTGTACAGTCGTCCAAAAGTCGGAAAGGCAGCTATGTCAAACGTGCTTAAAGAGGGATGGAAGTATAGGGCGTAGTGAAGGAAACCATGTTGCGAGAGAACAAGACTAGCAGAAGATACGATAGAAAGATCAAATGATGGAGGGGAAAGAAGAGAGTAAAGGACTGAAATCTGGCGCTACAGCAGCAGAAAGGAGGCTAGCCAGCTATGAATAAGAAAACAAAGACCATCCCGTACCGGATATGGAAGATACCAAGCGAATCCAAGGTAGCGAATGCGACGTGCGACTGGAATGCTGATGTCGAGCAGGATGAATTGCGATAAGGCAGATCAAGGCAGCGAGACCAGAGTTGGAGCTCAGCCTAGCGTGGCCTACAGAGATAGACATATAGGCAGAGCATGAAATCACTAAGAGCGCCAGTTGCCAGCCGCTTTGAACTTGGTATGACTTGTCAAAGGTCTCGGAAATTGCGTGTCAGAGGCCAGTCGTGAGCCTTTAGAGCATTTCCATGAGAAAGATTGAGAGCCATTTCTCGAAAAGCGTCTTTGCTGTCGAAGAAATTAGCGACAGTAATGGTTCAGACCGCAAGTGAAGATGACATGGATGATGACTCACGCAGAGCACTCTGGCTAGTCTGACCTGAATACGCATTCCTAAGGAGCCAGCAGTTGGCAAGATGCATTAATGTATTTCTTTTGAATGCCTCCAACGCATGACATGCCAAAGAATGCTCTTCTTTCCATCTGGCGCAGGCAGCATAGTTTGATATATATCTTCGAAGCCTCTCTTCCCGTAGAAAGGTAGATTGTTCAATTTGTCGACTTGCAAGTAAACGTCACAACCTAACGACTGGGCCTGAAGTTTTCATTAGACGTGCACTTCGCAAGACGGCAGCACATACCTTGTCACAGACTGCTTCTAGAAGAGCGCTGGCGATGCCTTTCTCTCTGTGCTTCTCATCCACAACAAGAACCATCAGATTCATTCCCTTCTTATAGTCAGGATCGGCTGCTAGATCTGCTGCAGCTACAGCTGGGCCGAGCTGTCGTTCTTCGTCAATATTAAGCCTTGAAAAGGCACAGAGACCAACCTCATCGTTCAGATAGGCCAAGTGCTTCGGATACTTTTTCATCTCAGTTATGGCCTTCTCGCGCCATCTTCCACCCAAGCGCGAGTCGTACGCAGTGCCTGGTGGAAAGCACAGCGCAAGACCTTGTGTGTCGTTGACAGTCAACACAAAACCGGTGCGAATGGCACCAGCGGTTCTGGCTCGTGACGATGCTACAGACTGTTGTCTCAGACGGGCAGCACCACGCGATGCGGCCAGAACTGACCTTTCCAGAGCTCCGCATCTTGCTCGTACTGTATATTCGTATCAGCATAAGCCCAGTTCTCAAGCATTGCCCGCCTTACTGTGCACCCGTTTACAGCTATGTCGAAATCGCTCGTTTCCCCTTTTCCAAATGCAGCAGCCATAAGATCGCCAAGAGCCACAATCTCCTCGTCTGGATTAGATGAGTTACGATAGCAGCATTGCCGCGCAGATGGATCATACCTTCCAGTGATTCGCGTTCGACGACTTGGTATGGTTGAGCAGCTACGGTCATTGCGATATCCAACTGTTGAGACGTAAATGGAAGGTGAAGGAGGAAAAAAGCAGAAGAAGGCCGTTCGGAAGCAAAAGACATCGCCTCGAATGCTGTGTGACTTCTGGCCGGCAATGCCGACAGATCATAGCGTCATAGCGGTGCAGTCACTGACAATGTATGTTGTGCGGTACAAAGTCATTGCTGCGGTTCGTTGGTCTTCCAGTATGAAAGCACAAGACAGTCTCTTCGTAATTTGACCGAGGAGCACAGAGTCATAAAGCACTGATTGTCTAGCTCGTTTCGCCCTCTGAGAAGATATGTAGCTGCGTAGCATTTGCAATATACAGTAGCCGAGACAGGTGAGAGAAAGGTCCCTTGTTATCAGTCCGAGATGCAAGAGGCTGACAACGACTGTGCCCGCTGCTTGACTTGCAATTGACAAGAAGAGCCACTTTAAGCGCATGTAGGCGCCTAGAATAGTAGCATGAGTAGCTGATAGGCTTCCATTGCCTGCGTATCGGATCTTGCTGCGCTTTTCGTCGACATAGTACGCTCTGAAGTGTTCAAAGCGGCCGTTGCCTGCTCTAGCAGCCGTTGCTGACTTGGAAATGGGATGGCAGATATGGCCGTGCAAGATTGAAAAAAATGACCATGCTTTTTGGCGTATTATCAAGTAAAGGCCGTGTGCTTTACAGGAGAGACATCTGACGAGGTCCATCAAAGCCGCTACAGCGTCTGGATTAATCTCGTTCTGCCACTGTCTCTTGCGCTCTCGTTGGAGTTCCGGAACTCCTGGCCAGAACTGTTGCGGGCGTCTATGCTTCTGCGTGTTTCTCGCAATAGGCAGGTCGCGCGGCATGAAACAGGAACGAGTACAGAACAGGCACGAGTAGCTGCCACGAAACTCCTCTTTCGCCTGTTGTGCCCGACCGACCATCTCGTGATATCTGCAAGCGACCCAGCACAAGCGAATTCTCCACAGCTATAGCTACTACAAGTACTGCTACCATGTTTGTCCTCAAGGTCTGCGCGCCTGTCACCTCTGATTGGTCCAAACCGGCACATGTCAATACATGTCTTTCAATGATCTAATGATCTTCAAGGCACTCAATAACGATGCGCACGTCCGGTCTGCCTTCTATCCTCTCTTTTCCGGATCCGCTTCGTCTCCTCAACGGAATCGAGACCAACGAATCGCTTTCAATGAATCGCTCGACGTCTTCCTCGCGCATCACTTGCCGGAAGTTCATCTGGTCGAGTGTGCAGAATATGCCTTCGTCTATTCGAACTCAGAGTGCGCCATCCGGGTCAACAGATGGCTTGCAGTAGCACTCGAGAGGGCAGTGACGCAGTTGCATATGAACATGGCCGCTGTGCAGATGGCTTTCCTCATAACGGTTCTTCACGAACTCGGGCACGCCTATAGTCTATTCGTGCGAAATGGTTTAGTCAGTCCATCACTGTTGTCTGCAGCCGGAAGAGCAGATGTTGTGATAGAGCGTGGACTGGATGGGTTGGCGATAAAGAATGCAGATGGTTCGCCTAAGCAAGTGAATCTAGGAGAAGCGGGTTATCTGGTCGAGCAACGTCTCTTGGGCAACACCTATACACTATCGGCTTTGTCGCAAAGGTCAGCAGACAACTCATGGCTGTCTATCCGTGGTAAGGAAGTGCAGGACACTAACAAGGCGAATTACGCCATCAGTAAGGCGCAACCTTCCATCCTCTACATCGTTGATCCCTTGCTCTAGGTCACCTCATCGCTGGACAGTGGATGCAAAACTTTGCAGCGCTTCGCCTAACCGAACTATCGCTTGATAACGCTTCAACTGCCGCTCCCGATCGCGATGTAGCAAGACTCAAGCTGGTCGACGCTCTGGATTCGCACAGGCCTGCAGTTGATCCGATAACCTCGGAGCGAGGCAATCGGCAGTTGCTTGCTATCGACATGACGGGTAGGACTAGGACTGTCACTGTAGATTGGGAGGGTCCTGACATGCCGTGATATGTATCTCATCTATGGCATTATTGATCCAACGTAGTCGCTTGCTCGAGTCATGCTTTGCTTCGGCACATTGAGGCTGTGCGGCTTTAACCTTGTTCTTTAACAGCAAAGCAAGGAGTGCAGTATCGCTCAAGTGTTACATTCAATGCACAGCAATAAGCTCTCGTAGCCTATCTATCCCGTGCAAGCCTCCGATCGTCTCGTCTCGTTCTCTGGTGGGCCTTATCAATTTTTGGGTCAAGGCAAAATACTCATGACCCAGCAAGCAGAAACGGCTGTATCCAAGAGTTTGAGATGTCTGCAGGTGAGGAAGACCACGTTTGAGCTTATCGCGAATGGTTTGAGCTCATTCGGAGTCAGGTCAATACGCCTGGCAAGGTGAATGCATAGCAAGGCGTTGTGCGAACGCTAACACCCAGTATAGGCTTCAAGCCGACGCTCAAAGTGCTCCTTACCATTGGATGCGGCTTCGTCATTACGCGCAAAGGGCTCTTTCCAGCAGTCGCTTCCAGCAAGTGCTTCCTAAAGTCTCATCTCCGTCACTTATGTTACGCGCAGAGGCCACTGCACATATCTGCATGACTATCGCCTTGCCGTGTCTACTGTTTAGCAGTATGATCAGTTCTTTCGACTCGGACAACATTAGCAATTTTGGTCCTCTGGCAATGTTGGCAATCATCTTTCAGCTGGTTGGCTTCTCAGCAGGTCTCCTCATCAGGTGACTATGTGGACCGATCTTCCAAGAAGCCTAGCTGACAATGTCCGCGTTCAGAGAGGTATTCTACGTCCCAGCAGATTTCCAATACGTACGTACTCACCCAGGTGGCTTCAACTTGACTGACAGCAATACTAGGGACTCGTGATTCTCATGGGAATATCAAACTGGGGTAATCTAGTGAGTCTGACTCTGTTTCCCGTGCCTGTGCTGAAATCTGTTAAGCCTACAGCCATTGTCCAATCCGTAGCACTACAAGACCCATTCGACCCAAGTGTTGACTCTGCGCTTGGTGTTGCTTGTGCGTCTTGTTGGTTTTCTGCTGCTTGAAAGCTAAGCAGGATGACAGATGTCAGCTGCTTCATATTCATCATGCAACTCACGTTTTACGGGACTGGCTTGTACAATGTACGCTCTGCTCTGGCTTCTACAGTTCGCTCTGACGACTTGCACTAGCTATGCGGATGGGATTATCGGGAGAACCGACCAGCAACACCTCGCACTTTTGCAGGACGTGTGTCAAGGCGGAAGCGACAGATGCAACACCTGTTTGGCAAGTCTAAACCCCAAAGTACGTACCGGTCTACGTCTTTGAGCGATCTTTGGATAATTTCGAATAGACAAGGAAGAGTCCTCGGAGGAGATGACAACGGGCCTGCCGCATGCTCCCGAACCCAAATTAGAAGCAAACGAGGCTACTGGCTATGAGACACCTTTCGCGGCAGATGTTCCTGATGCTGTCGCCCGCTCGCCTTCAGCAACCCAAGACGCACCTGCTCGACCAAGAACAACAGTTGGCCAAACTGTTCTCACTTCGCTCAAAACGCTTCTTCAGCCCATCACGCTGGCCGTCTTGCTCTCCATCCCGTTCTCCGTCATCAACCCATTGAAAGCTCTCATTTACCCAACAGACGGCTGGTCAGGATCCAAGATAGGCAATGCGCCCGACGGATTCCCACCTCTAAACTTTATCTTCGAATGGACGGACTTTGTTGGCGCTATAGCTATTCCTACAAGTTTGATCCTGCTTGGAGCGTCCTTTGCAAGACTCAAAGTCACCAAAGAGCGTGTCCGGAAATTACCGATTGCTGCTATCTTGGTCAGTCTACTTGTCCATTCCTCTACCTGTCATTGATGATAGTATAGGCGGCTACTACTGCAAAAATGATCATTGTACCGATCATTAACGTCCTGATAACGGTCGGTTTCCGGCAAACAACGGATTTATTGCCTATAGATGAAAGAAGTAAGGTCGCGCGAAGCTTGTCATACTTAAGCTGACTCTCTATCCAGTGTTGAACCTTGTCGCATTCCTTTCGGCCGGTTCGCCAAGTGCCGTCAATCAGCTCGTGGCTACTTCCATCTTTCTCAAAGATGGTCAGTCGATGGATACACTCGCGCTTTTCCTTGTCGCACAATGTAAGTGCCGGTACATTAGATCAATTGTGTTAGCTGAAGGCTATGTCAGATGCGCTTCTGGCGATACAATCAACGTGAGTCGTCCGCGCTGTACCTTTCACTTTCACTGACCGGGTGGGCAGTGTACTTACGGCAGTCTCCCTTTGGCTTATCGGCTAGAAACACAGTGCGAACAGTACACAGCTATCCAGTACCAGACCTGCTGGCTCTGTAACAACAGGAAGGACCACAAGCCCACAAGCTAAGCAGGCACGTCCGCTACGCATTAAAAAAACCCATTCGCAAGCGGAAGACAACTCGCTTTGCGGCTCTGGACTCTCGTATAAAACCAGGCACCAATCGACAGGCATTTGCCCATGCGGGTCGTTCATCATGCCGGGCTATGTCAACTTCTAGCCCAGCGACTGACGCAGCAGCATAGATCGGGCTTGCGAATTGGCGCAGGAAGTCAGCAGCCGAGGTGATAGAGGCATTAGGGGAAGAAAGCCACAGTGAGATGCAATGCTCCTAAATAGCAAAACCATGCAATGCATCGCTGTCTAAACAGACTAAGCCACTTCCACCGACGGCGCTGCCTTGTCGACCTGTTCCTTGTCTGCCGATTCCTTCTGCTGTTGTTGCTGTCTGTTGTCTCTACCACCGCCTGTACTCTTTGCGTGAGCCCGGAAAAACGATAGTAGCAGGAGAACTCACGAGCTGGACCACCTCTATTCCTGTTACCACCTTGCTGCTGACCTGCGTCTGCTGAGTAGTCCAGACGTGTTGATCGTTCCAGTATAGACTAGCCGAAGTCAATTAGACAGATCTCCACGACATATTATGGCCTTGACTCACCTTTGTCTTGTCAATGACAGTCTGGTGCGCTGTTGTGTCATATCGATTCATCTGGACGATGTTCTGTCCCACAACCATCAGCTCGACACCGTCATAACCAAGGCAGTACTAACCTCTTTGAGGTCAATCTTGGCATCCAATCGTGCATCCCGAATCAGGTTGACGATCCACCTCTCACCCTCTTCAGCTGACAGACCCAATTGCTCACTCAGCGATCTACCAGACAGATCAGAACCACCCACAATAACGTGGTAAAAAGATCAACTCACACAATATCAATCTGATGATGCACGCGACAATACGCTTCACTGTAAGCCCACCTCGCTCTTTCCATCCACTCATCCTCAAACTGGTTCAAAAAGAAATCCTCTTGCACCAAAGTCCTGCTTTCGCTCAAGAATTTACTCGCCGCTGGGAAATCCAAATCCACAAACAAGGCTTTCACAAACCCTACTAAAGGATCAGAGGATGCGATAGATGGTTCTTGTTTGATTGTTAGGAGGATGGCGGTACCCATTTGTTCTCGGGTGGAAATGCGGGCTAACGAGCCTAAGTAAGCGTTTCCCTTGAATACGGCTGAGCGGGAAAGGATGACGGCTGCAATGAGGTAGCGTAGGAGGTGTGGGGCATTAGCTTGGAGTGCGGGTAGGTAAGCAGTGAGGTAATTTTGTTGGTCGCGGCCATCTCGACCGGTTGTTGCTGGAAGTGAACTTTGGCTCATCCATGCTTCTACGAGCTTTTCTCGACCTTGTTCGTGGTTAAAGTAGACGAAAAGCGACCAATGAAGGAACCAAGTTCGCTGTTGCAGACCGATTGTCGGCGCGGTGGAAGAGGAAGAAGGCGTGACGGGGTAAGAGTTGTCAATGGTTTTCCTGATCAGGTCCAATTCGGAAAGAGCAGCATCCCAAGATCCTTCCAAAGTGTCTGAGACGAGTTTTCCCCACATGGCTGATGATTCAAGGTCGGCGTCGACAGTCAGGACGCGGAAATGGTAGAGGTAATCCGAAGCGGCTGGGTATTGTCCGACAGTGTACTGGTATCGCCCGAGCTTGTAGAGCGAGTCGATGTCTTGTACTGGTAGCTGTGATCGGTGCGCGCACTGTGAGCTTTGAACAAAGCACAACGCAAAAGCCGCTCACCCCATGCTGGCTTTTGAGGAATTCCAGATTCTGCTGCTTGTCCTGCTTCAACGCTTGAAAGACTTGCGGGTTGGTAATAATGTCCATGACAGCCTTTGCTTTTGATTCGAGATCTTCCAAAGTCGATAAAATGGCAGATTCCCTCTTTTTGCAATCTGCAAGCGATATAAGATCATTACAACCTCTGTACGTGGACAGTGCACTGACCGGCTTGCGTCTGCTGAGAGCCATCTGGCCCATGTAGCTCTTTGTCTACAGTTGCAATGTAGTTGACCATATTTGTCGACTGCAACAATTGCAGCTTGGCTTCGAGCAGCTCATTGTGAGGGTATGCATGTCGTTCATCAAGGTGATCAATCAAAGGTAAAGCCAGGTGTCTGTCCAAGTAGGGCAGCAGTGAATAGGTCAAGTCATATTTCGGCGCTTGCAATTGAGAGTTTGTCATTTTGAGCGACGTTGACCAAGAGGATATGCCAGTCAGGGAGGGGTATATGCCAAGTCCTTGCTGCTCTGGAGCTCGTTGCAGGTCTAGCTTGCCCTTGGATTGGCAAAAAGCTGTCGGTCTGGCTTCCGATGCTCCGGATCGCTTCTCTCAAGACCTTTCTGTCAACTCGTCACGGCCAAGGCAAGCGATACCCAACTCAGCGAACAGCAAGACCGTGATTGGATCGTCGACGGCCTACCCCTCTGCTGAATTCATCGACATATTCTCATATCTGTCATGTCGGTCTTTGCAGGGCTAGATCAACGCGAGAAGTCGTCCTTCTTTGCGCTGTTAGACGAAGTATGTCCTCGATCAATCTGCTTATCGTCTGTATTGAAGCTGCCAACCAGTATTTTAACTCTCGGCCTCACCTCATGCAACAAGGCATAACAGCTCAGCAAGTAAGCAACGCAGCATTCGCCAATCCAAGAGCAACTTCAGCCATCTTGAAAGGCGCTAATGCTCCTCCGATCATGCAACAAGCTTTCTCTCGAATGACTTCCTCAAATCCAGCACCAGGCGCGCCAGCTCCTTCATCCGCTCCACCTCCTGCTGCACCCAAACCTTCTAAATTCGTGGCGTCTGGTCTTACGAGTGGAAAGTCTATAGGTGGACTATCTACCGCGTCCAAATCAGCTGCTTTCAAGTCGATGATGCCTTCGTACGAGAGTCCCCAGTCCGTAAGTCTTCTTTGCACTATCTCCAATATTACCATCTGATGATGAAACACTTTGGGCAAACAGAAACAAGCTGCTCAGGCTGAAGCAGACCGCAATACCAAATTCCCAACCTACGTAAACAATTCCATCTCATCTTCCTCTTCGTCATCTCTCCCTCCACCTCCTACGCGTCGTACAGCTGCTCCTGCCGCTCCCACGATATCAGGACCGACAGTTGTAGCGTTGTATGACTATCAATCGGATGTGTGTCTGCTTTTGTACCCTTCTAACCAGAGATAGCTTATGGCTAGAGTAGGACACAAATGATCTAAGTTTCGTAGAAGGAACTGTGATTGAATTGACTGAGAAAGTAAGCGAGGATTGGTGGAAGGGACGGTTGAATGGCGTGGAAGGCATCTTTCCTAGCACGTGGGTTACTTTCTAGCATGATTGATCAAAAGCTCATTCGTCGTGTAGATATGTGCAAGAGCAGTAGAATGCCCAGGAGACGGCGTATGGATCAGGCGGCCGTAGCGGGACTAGGAAGAAGACATTGTAAAATAGTAAGTGCGCAAACTGCTCTTGAACAGCTAGCTAAGGGCAGACGGCAGGATCTCTCGCACACGACTTGTACATCTGTGCAGCCATGTGCAAATATTTCACGCTTCCTTCGTTCTGATCGAGTCGCAAAACATGCTTTTTCAATTGCAAATCATAGCCAGATCATAGCCAGATCAAACACTCATTCATGCATACTACAACAGGGAAAGCATACAACTTTACAAGCACGGATCCCATTTGAACAGGCTTACAACTTGGCCTTCCTTTTTGCCAGCTTTTTCTGATTCTCCCTTTCCATATGCTTTTTGATCATCATCATATAACCCTTCCATCCGCCCCAGTCGTTGATAGCTTTCGCTACGTCGACTTGCAAGCTTGAGCAATCCACTTGTATAACGTCTGTTTTCGAATGCGGGATAAGGCCAAAGACGGAAGAACTCTTCTTGGTGTCAAAGTATACCGTCTACAAGCGCGATCAGCTTCGGTCCAAGCAAACGAGATAAGAGAATCACTTTTTCGAATTGTGGCCTATAAGCCGCCAGAAGGGCTTTCCATGGAATTGAGGGCTTGGCGACCCTGATGTCCGCTTCGTTCAAAAGTGACATAGGCATGAGAAGCTTCTTGTTTGGTCCAGCAGCTAGGTTGTACACTCGAACGCGTCGAGGAATGGAAGGATTGTTGTGAGCTAAGAAAGTTGATGCCGTGATTGCCAAAATCTGATCACTGCAGATGTCGACAGGAATGACTGAGCCAACAAGTCAGCTCAGATCATAAAGCAAGATCGTCAAGACGGACCGTCCAAGAAGGATTTGTTTGGATAGATGTCTGGCGGAATTTGCTCGCTGGAAGTGAATGCACAGATAGGGCTCTGAGCAGCTAGTCAGCATCAGTCATGAGGCACTTTATCACCAAGCTGACTGCAGGACCGGCTCCAAATCCTGGGAAAGGAAAGGCGGCCGCTGGTCCAACTACACTGAGACGGGCGATGCTGAAAATGGCATTTCGAGCGCTCGGCTGGGAACCTAAGCAGTGCACGACACCCTCTGTCATGGCCCTCGCTTGGAAGTCTGCTTCCGAGTCAGATACCATCTTCTGACTGCACAGAACGACTGACAGGCATTCGCATGTTCATGTTTTAGCGGCGAGAGCGGGGCCTCTGGGACAACCGAGCCTTCCGGAGAATTAAAGCCGACGAAGCAACTCGAGATATCGATGTGACACTTGATAGATGGTCTGCCGAGACTGAATCTAGCCATTTGATAAGAGAGTAGGGTCTGCCAAGCTTTCAGTTCCTGTGATACTGCTTGTTGTACCGCGTACGTACGACCGTATCGAGCATGTAGGGCAATGGTAAAGAGAACTTTGTATTGGCAGCGCAATGAACGACGACGGAGACATTGTCTAGTTGTTTGAGATCTTCAGCATTGAGACCTAGATCAGGCTGGGAGCAGTCTCCCGTCAAGGCTACGAGACGAGCTGGTTGCGATGGAGAAGAGGAAAGGAATGGTTGCAACAGAGGTGACAGACGGGAAGCGGCCGAGACGCCTGCTTTCGGGCGGACTATAGTAAAAACAGTCTTGATGTTGAAATCCGGTTGGAGCAGTCTCAGGATCACCTGAGAGCTGACGAACCCTGCTCCTCCTCTGCTCTAGAGTATCAGCCATGTCTTAAAACAAGCGGTGCTACGAGATAGCCTGCGATATAAGAACAGTAATTCCGGACAGAATTTCTTGCGGCCTCATTGCGGCTTCTTTTGACATTCTGTCTATCGGGGCTGCTGCTTGCAAAGAAGAGTAGAAGAATGAATCAAAAAGAAAGCCTTGCATGAAAAAGGGAGAACAGGTCAAGAATTTTAACTCTTCACTAGCAGGTAGTCACATGTTGGCGCGATACGAATTAGAAGGGGTAAGAAGATACACTTTAAAGAGTGGCCGCACTGCTTATAGCCGAGCTTATGCGCAGCCGAGACATAATAGTGGTCAGCAGACTCGACGCCGACACAGGTTTGGCTTCTCATCAAGGTCTTGCAGCCGAGTCTTTTACACCGCAAGATGAGGGGCCAGCCGCTAGTCTAATTGGTATGCACAGCAGGTACGTAAGTTTTAGGTTATGGCGGTGCGAGCTCGAGGTCCAGCTCGAAATGCACTTGAACAGCTAGCCAGCATTACCAAGCGAGTGAACGCTTCACACAATATACATTGGACATGAGTACACTCTTCATACATGCTTCAACACTACCGCTTCCAGCTCAATCAGTCGAAGAGGTTTCGTGAGATACGTCGAAAAGCCGGCAGATAAGCAAAGCTCTTCTGTCCCTTTGACGGCGCTTGCAGTCAGAGCGACTATCGGTATGTTTTTGACGACTGGATCGAGCATTTGCCGAACGGCCCGTGTCGCTTGATATCCATCCATCTACCAATCTTAAGCATTATTCCGCGCGGAAAGGTCTATAGCTCACGATTGGCATTTGAATATCGAAGAGACAGAGATCAAAGCGATTCTTCTCAAGCGCCTCGAGTGCCTCTGCTCCGTTTTCCACAGCTGTCACCGTAGTGAACTAGTCAACCATCATCAGATAGCCCCTGTAGCGATTTAATCCGCACTCACGCCGAGCTGTATCAGCATCTTCACCAACAGGCTGCGCAAGACTGTATTGTCTGCCGATCGGTTGAGCATGTATCGCGATCATGCGAGGCCGAGGACTGACCTTCAGCAACCAATATCCGTATACGAGCGCGATCTATATACCGAGCAGATTGCGGCGGAACAGCGGGGTTCGCAGAGGTATGCGAGCCTGTTTGACATTTCTTGAAAGGTATTTTGATGCTGATTCGACTGCCAACGCCTTCAGTGGATTCCATATTGACTGTGCCGCCCATCAAGTGAGTGAGCTGATCTGATGTCAGGAGATGCATTGATTCACTGTTGAGCGATCACTGACATTTCTGACCAGACTCAAGCCTAAGCCTGAGCCTCCATAGAAGCGTGTCGTGCTAGTGTCAGCTTGCCTTCAGACAGACTGGATATCAGCGATTATATAGAAGTGTATCAAAATTTCCTTGACTGACCGGAAGGGTTGAAAAATATGTTGCAGGGCTGACTCTGGTATGCCGATCCCTTCATCCGTAATACCTTCGCGAGCCATAAAACAGACTTTCCCAAAACTGAGCCGAAGTACTCACAGAAGTGAACTCCGACTTGAGAAGCCGTTTCCCATTCTTGATGAGCAGCAATTTGGATTTTGCCATCAGGACAAAATTTGATAGCATTACCGAGGACATTGCTGAGTACTTGATGCAAGCGAAGAGTATCACCAAGAACCGAACCAGAGTGCAGATCTGGATCCTTGCTTATCTCGATAGGGTTGTGCCTTCGTGTAAGGTTCAGCAAGTCGATGCCATCGACCAATTGTTGTAGCGTAAAAGGCCGCTCGTCCAGTTCCAGCTTGCCAGCTTCTATACGGCCCATATCAAGGACCTTCAAAAGCAAATCCGATTCAGTCATTACTAGCTTACTCTGCACGACTCACCTCTGCTATCAACGAAAGCAGATATTGTCCTGCAACCATTGCATTTTCTGCCATACTCTTCTGTTCAGTCGTAATGTCTTTGTCGGCCAACAAGAGCTCTATCGCTGCCAAGATGATGGAGACTGTACAGCAGGCTCGTCTCAACATATGCGAGTCACAAAAGCTTGGCTGCCACATACTCGGGGTTCTGATTAGTCGGAAACCATCAGCTTCCAGAAACCGAACAGCAGCTAGATCTTACCTGATCTCATGCGAAATATTACTCACAAACATTGTCTTGAGCAGGTTCGCCTCTTTGGCTGCATTCTCAGACGCCAGAGCTACCGTCCTTTCGATATTGGACTTTTCCAAAGCTTCTTGAGCTGCATGCGTTGCTGTCACGTCTTGGACGATAATGCTTATAGTGGACTTTTCTCCCGCCATAGCAGCAGCAGTATACCACATCTTGTATCGAAAGATCTTGCTGACTCCAAGACCGTCCGCTGGCGTTTTGAAATCTTCGTTCATAATGCGCTGTTGGATTGTCAAAAAACGAGACGAAGCTCTGGATACAAAAGCTAACCGAATCATTCTGCTCTATCAGCTGACGACACCTTGAGCCCAGATCGGCTTCAGGCCAAATATCTGCTAGTGATCGACCCAGCGTATTTTCACGCGAGATATCCGCGGTGTCAGCTGAACCTTCGAAAAAGTTGATTCGGAGATCGTTGGCGTCTGCTGACATCAGAAGCACTTGAACCTCGTCCTAAACACCTTCCGTCAGATGATGATAAACTGCTACTTTGCGCAACGCACAAGCAACGCATTCATTTGTTCTTTCCGCTCTCGGACTTCGTTCTTGGCTGCTACGAGGTCTTCGATATCCTAAAAAAATACTGAGCTTCAGGATCAGCAGGATACCAAGATCAACATACTGTTATACTGCAAACCCAAATCGGATCTGCTTCTGATGTTGGCTTGACGAGTGTCCCTCTAGCCGTATTCCAGCGCCATGTATTATCCGCTATTGTGCTATCAATTCTCGCATCCTCATCAACGAAGCAATGACTTGCCCTTGCGTATTCTGTATTGGATATTTAGTGGTTCGCCGGTAGACATTGCATGCTGGTAGCCAGTCACTGCTGCTGGTATATCTTCTGGATGAAAGAGCGTAAACCAAGTAGGCATATCGTATGCTTGCTCTCCTTTCCTGTACAGAGTCTCGCTCTTAGTATACAGCGCAGCGTAGCAGCCGCTGGTACGCACAGACCAGTGTACTCGAAGAATTGCTTGTTGATGAAGGACAGTTCGCCAGTATGGCTGCTTGTAAAGATTGAGTGGGGCATTTCGTCAAGCATGGTGCGCATTGTTGGAGGCGATGGATTTCGGGCATCTTCAAGCTTGACGAGAATGTCATCCAACGAGTTGATGCTCGGTGAGGGATCGGGGTCGTTGGCAGAGCTCGTCTTGCTGATCGCTTGCAATGTTATAGAGTATTGCAGCGTCTGCTCATCGCCCATTGAATGCATTGTTGCATCACAAAGGACATCTGCACAGGCTATCTTCAAGCCTTTGAGCCTTGTAGTCTTGGCCAATTGAGCCAAAGAGTGGCCTTGCAAGTCGAAGATGCGAGCAGCAGAGTCGTCGAGAGTCAGACAATGGCCTTGCTCTGCCAACATATCCTTGGCTTGCCCATTGAAACCTTGAAGCCGCGAGTCATGTCCAAAGACCAAGAAAGGATAGGGCACCAGCTCAAGGGAGAACTGGCTCATGGAGCTGCGTGTGACTTGTGATTGAAATGCTCTGATGTTTTGCCCTGTTATCTTGTCTGCGGCCTCCCTGAGCACGGTATAGCGTTATTGCTCGGGTATATGCATGTTAAAGTACCAGGATACCAGTAGTCGTTCCAAACTTTGTTGAACTGATCGAGCGACAGTTAGACTCGGCAGGCGATCCGTCACATAAGCCTATTCGGAGTTGACTTGTCATGCGCTTGTACTCTGCTACAACGTTCTCACTGCCTTTCATCCTTTAGGCATCAATCAGATTCCAAATCCATCATATCTTCCGTATCCGGAACCTTGTCTTTTGGCATGACCCCAGTTTGAGGTATTGTTGAGACTGTTTCATTATTCAAATGCCGTACATGGTGCGACGAGGATTGACTGATCGCTGGCGTATGAAAGTCCAGCGCTCGCGGCATTCTCCAAGGTGGAATCGCATTCGGTCGCCTTGGTGCGTTGCGTTCTGTCTGGTATGCCACACTTCTGGTGACCTGCGCAGATGTTTCAGGCTCTTCACCCGGTAAAGGAGGTAGCTGAAGCGGCCAACAACAAGGTAAGACATTACTGTCGAAGTATGAAGTCGGGTAGTAGACGCTCCGAACCCAAACTGTCTCCGGAGCTGAAGTCGGAGGCGGTGGTGGTAATTCTGGTGCGTCCCCTTCAGGTGCAGGAGCAATGTTGGCATCGTCCGAAATGAGCAACATTGAAGTTGCATTCCAATCTGAATGTGCGTCGCCTTTGATCCGTCGGCGCATTCGTTCTGCATTGCTTGAATCGCCTTGTCTGACGTAGTATCCAGGTGGATATCCAAAAGTCGTCATTTCCTTGACTGACATGTCAGGAATGTGAATCAACAGGCTAATGAAGAGCATACCTTTAGCCACGGAAAGTCTTCGCTCTCCCTGCCATATCCAATAGCCTCTCTCAACTCATGCGATACCTTTCCAGCCTCGAACTGATCGACGAACGACAACAGCCGCATTTCTATCGCTTGAGCTTCAATCAATCTCATCGGCGGTCCCTTTCTCGGTCCAGCAGACACCCTATCAGCCTGATACGCCACTCTAGCTTCATTTATAGCAGTCCTGTTTCTTCGCTCGGGACAAGCAGACATTTGATGTTCTGTCGAACCGCAATTGAAGCAAGCTCGAGGTGCTGGTGCATGTTTTTCCTCTTCCGTCAGAGGAGGCAGACCGAATACATTGCCTGAAGAGCGATCATATGCTGGTGTCAAATCTATCGGATTGGTATACACCGGATTAAGATCGACGTAGAACAGCTCTAACGAAAGAATGAGCTGCATAACACAGCAGCCCAAAGCATAGAGCTGACCTGATGTGTTGTTGCTGCTCAGCTCTGCGGCTGTCTCTTGTGCCATGCGTCCACCGCTTGTCCGACCCTCGCGCAATCGATACGATGCTTCATAATCCACTTCTGCTGATTCTCGAGCACCAATACAGGTATATCGTATTGGTACAGCCTCTTCAACTCTGAGCTTTGTCGGATATCAACGTATTTCACCTCAAAATCGTCTCCTCGCTGGTCTTGCAAGGCTTCTAAGGCGTCTTTAAACTCCTCGCACAGGGTACACTCCTTGCCTCCGCTGTATAGTCTAAACACGGGTCTGGGTATACGGGTGCTCAAGAACCGTTTGAGCATGTAACAGTTCAGGTCCAAACTTGGTTCAATATATTTAAAAGAGTCCATTTGCGCTGTCTACAACATACTTTTCGTCTCGTGACAATTGCACGTTTGCCTCTCATGACAATTGCACACTGCCACACCAAGTCAGCTGCTAATACTTTTGGAAAAGGGAGAATGAAGCTCACTAGTTCGCAGGAAAATTCCCTTCTTCGCCATTCACTCGTCCCACCCACCAATCTAACTCACTGTCCGTCTTGGTAATCAACTCGATCCGATCACCAGCACTAAACGTCAAATCCCCTTCGGCCGTAGCCGCATAATCATACAAAGCAACACAAGTGTCCATTTTCGGTTTACTAGGTGGAGGAGGAGGAGGAGGTCTTTTGATGCTAGGTGATGCGGATAGACCAGCTCCTGATGAAGAAGGAGCAGGTGTGTAAGCGGGAGGTGCAGCGGGTCCAGCGCCGCTTGTTGAGCGACTGAAAGATGGTTTGGACGAGAAGGAAGGCTTGGGAGCTAGTGAAGGTGGTGGACTGCGTGATGAAGTCGAAGCTGTGTCCGAGTGGTTGCCTGATGCTGCCCTTTTGCGCATGAAGACGGCTGTACGCAGACGGTGAATACATGAGCCTAAGCTCGAGTCCCACAATACTACGCACCTGTAGATCCAAATCGCTTGGTGATAGCCATGTTGTCGATCTATTCTGCTTGATCAGACTGGATCTGTTGCCCGAAGAACAGACTGACCTCTTCGGCAGTATTGCCCAATTTGGCGAAATAAGTCTGTTCCACATCACCTCCCATATCAAACTTGTCACCAGAGAAGGCCTGGAACTTTTCAAGCATGACATAGATGACTTGTACTGTCAAGAACCAATTCGACAAAAATCAGCAAATGAAGCCGAATTTCGCAACTGGACTGACGTTGCATATAGTAGAAAGACTCGAAAAGCGGAGTAATGAACGCAGTAGCGAGCGCAAAGAATTGAGGTAGCTCAGTCTTGAGAGCCGTGTTGTGCTGTTCATAGTCTGCTGAAGCGATTTCGAAATCTTGTTCGATTCGGAAGATGGCCTGCAAAGATACTGAGACAAGGCACGCAGACGGATGAGCGACTAGGTACCTTCTCATCACTTAGTGACTTTTCCTTCTTGTCCCTTAGCTTGGTGTATGAGTTGTTGTATCGATCATAATCGACCAGCTGTCAAGCGCAAAGCGATGTAATCAGCGCCAAGCTGAAACATCGCATGCGACCAACCTTATGATCCCTCTTGACAATAGCTTTTCGAATCTTTTTCATCATATCGCTCATCTCCTTTACAGGCGCCATGATTCGACTTTCAACAAGCTCCACTTCCGGTAACAGGGCTTCTTGTAGATCTGCCATGCTGTTTTGATACAAGCCAATATTCCGAATCGTTTCCGCTGCTGAGGGATAACGAGACTCTAATTCATACTCTGATCCAAGCGGGCTGAAGAGGACTTGGAAAGCTTCTGCAAAGGCTGTCGACGATCGAACCATGTCTATATTGTACTATAAGCGTGCGAAAGGACGATATGGAAGAGACACACTGTTGATTGCATCACGGAATGCAGTCGTGTCCTTGACCAGCTTTTCGCAATGCGCTTCCATGAGCGTGAAGCGCCTGTGCGACAAGCCGGATGAATCATGAGCATACACTCAAATGTCCCTGCACTGCACGCACTTGTTCATTTCATCGAATTCGGCGTCGCTTGATTTCGAAGCCATGCCGACTCGAGAAGTCACCTGTCACATCCAGCTAGATCAGCGTGATCCATATTGAACAGGCCCAGAGCTTACCATGTGCGGCGTGCGCTTGACAGCCTGTTGCAACAAGTCAGCTTTAGAGGCTATGATGCGAAGTCAGAACTCGCCTTGATCGCTCCCTTCTGCTCGTCAGACGATACACATCAGCAATCTGTCAGCCTTACGGCGTTGCAGGCGTACCATCTTGCTTGTATAGCAGTGTTATGCGTCAGTGATGGTATAGAGCCAAGCCTCGAAGTGACCTTCGCTGCTTCCCCGGCCAATTCCGGTGAACTGTCTGCCTCGTGCGACCAGTGAGCAGCTTGTAGTGGTTCATGGCTGCTGTATAGATTGTGCGAGCCGGCCCTCGAATTCGTGAAGCGAGCCATCATGCACAGTGCATGTCAATACCCCCACAGACTGTGCATTCGAGCAGGCAGTACACAGAGCTAGACAGATCAATACATACACTGGCCCTAAAGCCATCTGCTGCTCTAAGCATGACATGCTTCCCCTCTTTGGCATATTCGTATTATTGTTGACCTGATCAACGACTCGCTCAGCCAGTCCGCAGTCTGCACACTCACCTAGAGAGCCGTGCTATTGGATACCCTGCGAAACGAGTATACCTGTCTTCTTGACACGCAGCCTTGAAGCTTGAAGATTCACACCAATACCGCCTGATTTTGGCCAATACAACTGCGCTAGAGTGACCTTAGGCTCCTCAAGCTATTGCAAATCACGTCCAGCGTTTCCCAAAATGGCACATAGCCAACCTATAGCTTCAAGCAGTCAAATACAATCCAGTCCTTCGCGACAAGATGGCCTTTCCTCTGAGCTGGAAGCAGATCTTCGCACTTGTCCGTACTTGCCCTTTGCTATTTCCTCTCGCTCACTTCATCACAGTCGGCGCTATAACGATTCAACAAGCTGGTGTGCTGCTCAAAATGTACCTTCTTCTCCCATCTTGCCTTGAACAGCTCTTGACGAAAGAGTAGACCGCAAGTGGTAGTATCAACAGCGTCTGTTCTATTTCAGCGCTTCTGGTTCGTAAGCAGCTTGAAACAATTTGGTTCTACAGTACGCTATCCCTCTTTCAGATAGCAAAAGAAAGTGATGCTTTTGGGTCAAATCAGTAGGATATTGCTCTATCTTGTTTGTTCCTATCTTCGAAATTGGAAGAACACCCGCTCAGGTTGAGGGATTTGATTAATGTTTTTGATTACTTGGGGAAAAAAGTGGATCATGAAAAGGCGGCTTTGGCAATGCGAAAAGTACAAGAACGGGCTCAGGCGCTTGGATCAACGAGCAGCAGTAATTCGACCAAGCCGTTCACCTATGAACCGATGGAATACTTTGCGAAAGGCTTTTACGATGTGAAAGAAGATGCGGTGATTGGTGAAATGCAATTGCTTAAACGGTTTGTTTTCCTTTCCTTCTTCCCTGTCTACCATCTCACTTCATCTTCAGATTGGGCTTCAACCTGACGCTGCAACACCCTTATGGTTTCCTCGTCAATTACCTCCAAGTCCTATCCCTAACCGATCATCCAACGATCCCACAACTAGCATGGAATTTCGCCAACGATTCGTCCGTCTATTCTTGCCCTCTCCATTGACTAGGCTGACATCCACCACAGGTTGCTTACTCCCCTTCCAGCAATGCACCCACCCAACAAAATAGCAATAACCAGCATCTACCTCGCCGCTCATCTATCTCACAACACGCAACATCCCATCCAGCTTCCTCTAGAACCTCGACCTTGGTGGGAATTGTTCGGTATGGAGAATGAACGCGTCATTTGGTCAATATGCGATATTCTATTGGCAATGTATGATAAGTGGGGAGGGATGAGACCGATTGCAAAAGGTGGAGAAAGCGTTTGGTCCCGAGCGGCGGTGATGAATTTGCCTTTGACGAAAAGTGCAGTTAGGGCGAGGTTAAGTTGAGAACGCGGCTGTGATGGTTTCTACTACTAGGATGGTAGCTGAGGATCCGATAAAGGAGGATAGGACTGTTGGTCGTAGACCGCGAATGAAACCTTTGCAGCCGATCAGACGTAATGCCCAGAGACTTCTCGTTGGCGTGTCTTGAATGAAAGAGAGGGCTCGCCAGGTTGTGCTTTGTCTGTAGCGTAGTTGGGAATAGGCTTTTTGATCTCGGTAAATCCTGTATATGGGATAAGCGACTCAAGACAGGCATAGCAAAGATGCATACCGAGTGATGATCTGGCGGACAGTCACTTTTGAGCCTGCAGTCGGATGTAATTGCGAGTCAATAGCGGTAGTTTGTAAGCGTGCTGATGAAGAAATCAGCCAACAGCACACAGCCAAAAATTAAGCTTACTCTTGATCATATCCAACGGGTAAGTAAGAACTGCTGAGAGTACACCAGCCACACCACCAGCCACAAAGATCTTTGATCCGTCCATCAATGACAGGGACTTGCTGGTTGCTTCACCCGCAGCCAAAGTTTCGACTTTTTCAGAAAAGTCTGTAGCTGTTACTCTAGGCTCCGAAGGTCGCATAAGACGTCGAAGAGCAAAGTCTACCCGAGCGCATTAGATTTGGTAGAATGGCCATGGAGGAACGTACATGTAGAGAAGAATAGGCCGGAAGCGAGGACATCATGTGCTATAGTTGAGCCCAAACCGACGTAGAAACCTCGTATACCATAGTCGCGGAATATACTGCGACGGTATTAGCTACCTTTCAACGATGATCGGGCTAGCTCACGATCGACAAACAGCGATAGAACCAGCTGGTTTGGCCGTTTTATCATTCTGATCTCGTACTTTGATGACTTCTATTGGAGTTTGTAACAAGGCGCAAATACCGCCTGCAAGAGCGCCAGACGCAAAGACTCGATTGAGGTCGGTAGGGTTTTCGCGAGACTATGCAGAATCAGAATTCCGTTTGTGGGATACTGGTTGTAGACAGACTTGGTTTAGGGTACTCATTGCTCGACCATAGAGTGAAAAGAAGGTAGAATCGATCAGTGCCAGACCGAGTATAGGAAACAGAGAACCAGCGAAGAAGAGTCGTGATCCTTCCGTTCTCCACTAGACCCACATCAGTTTGAGCTCAGCGCTAATGATCCATTCAGGCCCACCAATTGCCTGAAACCAGGCTTTTCGGGCTTCTGCAGTGCATCTTTGATTTGCGATACGTCTGGTGCTCTGTTTGGATGAGCGCGAGAGCCTGCGCCGACTCTAGATGAAGCTGGAGGTATCCATGCTGCTCTCTGACAGTCAGCAGTACCCTTCCAACATGAGTTTTGACTTACTTTGCAGCCGGACTGCGAAACATGACAGCATTTCAGAATAAAGAGCTTTGAACGTGAATTTGAGTCTGGCAAGCACCTTTGACTACTTCAAACGGATTCGAGACGCTGCAAACAGGCCTCAATGAACTGTCTTGAACTCTTGCAAAGGCCAGCTCACATTATCCCCGTCACTCCTCCTGCCCAGCCTGCAGCAGCATCTAGCGCAACATTGCTCTGAGCTTGGGCGTCTGCATCTTTGCTCATTCAAGCAGAATATCACTGAGATCACTTGAAATGCATATAGCGGGTGTGAAATGGTCAGGCAAGCTTTGTTTCGCGACAACCGACGAAAGGACAATTGCAGAGCTTGAGCATCTCCCTTTCCCTTCGCAACAATACAGCAATGCCCACAGGCGATCTCACAGTCTATGCATTCGTGCGTCTCGGCATGGAATCGTGTTTCGAACACTTATCAGAATGATGCGTCGTACTACAGCTCGAGGCAGCTCCTGGCAAAGCAGACGAGCTCTTGGCTACATTGACAAGAGCTCAGAAGTATGCTGAAAGCGACGCGGAGCCAGATTGTTTGCAATATCGTATCAGCGTCGACCCGAACGACAAGCACAAAGTCTGCGTCTTCGAAGTATTTGTGCGTCTGCTGCCTTTCAGCGACGATCTCTACTGAATTCAGTCTAATAGCGGAATGAGGCGGCATTGAAGCTACACGTAGATTCGGATGTGAGCAAGGCGAACGTTGCTTTCTATAAAGGTGCGGTCAATCCAGCGCTTGCCTGTTGTCAAGCTAATGTGAATACCAGCTGGTGGATTGTCAAAGCCTTTAGATCAACAGGACATCAGGATTTACACAGAACACCGGGCGGAGAATTAGGGCTGCGAAGCTACCAAGCCCAAGAAATAAGTCATTGTACAATCACGACGAGGCAGTGGATGGAGCGAACAAGATGCAGGAAACGGAGGCAGCTGTGGTTATGGATGATCAACACTTATGGTGAATCGGGCGCTGTCGTCTATAGGCTCAAGCTGATGTTGTCATCAGTACTGCTCATCTGAATGTCAACGTATTGACTGGAAGCGTCATCGAAAGCTTGCCATAGTCTCGATGGCAGCAGGAAGGCGAAGAAAGCTTATGCATGACAATTGCAGGTCTACTTGCGGCACGAATCTAGTCTGTCCTTCTGCAAGACGAGACGTAGGAGCCTCGAGCTATGCTGCAAGTCCCCTCTGAGATCTTCACACATTGTGCATTTACCTCTAAGCTTGATCTACCTTTTCTTCAAGTCTTTCGCTTTCCCTTTTTTCATCAATTCTGTCTCAAATATCTGTGCCTGTTGTACAAATAACAAGCTATCACAAGCCAGGCTTAGGCGTAGATGAGGTTTCGCAGACAAGTCTCGTGATGGATCCGCTGTACAAGATGAAAAATGCATGCTAAGTAACTGGTCGGATGAGCTCTAGCGCTTGGAAGGACCTTCGTCTCCCTTGTGATAGCGTTCCCATGCCTCTGTATCTTCCTTGGTTGGAGGTTCTCGCTTCCCACCCGCTCGCCGTATCCTTGCATTGTTCGGTTTTGATACTCCGGCGCCTGTATTCGCATTGAGCCTGACAGGTCGTCTCGTGGTCCTATCAACTCGATCTCGTCCATCAGTTGGTGGGTGTCCTGCTCGGGCATACTCCATGCCTTGAAGGAGTCTAGCACTAGGTCTGATGGGTTGATTCCTATGTCTGGCTTCCTAAGCTGGCGGCCGAGTAGCCGTTTGGTAAGGTGGTGTGCGCTGAGTGGGCCCAGTGTGGGCGTTCTGCTGTAGAGGAATAACAGGAGCTGTACGAGAGTCGGTCAGAGTCATGCCTGCGAATTGCGTTGTTATTGGCGCTGGCTCCGATGGCTGTGCATGATGCTGCTCAGTAACAGGAGAAGCTGCCACGCCATGAGGAACGGTAGCCTATACGTCAGGCCTCGTCATCAGGTTTGGCAAGCAAGGCATCGCAAACGTACATGAGGCGTTCCTGCTGGCTGCAGACTTGTCAGCCTGGCTCGGCCAGCGAGACTGATAACAAACCTGGCGAGGCCCTTGTTCGGGGGAATGGTTGTTGGGATCACGAGAAGGATTAGACATTGAGAAGCAGATGATGGTATGGGCAGAAAGAGAGCGGGACATCAAGAGCTAGCGAAGTTGCGCAGCCTCGCGTCCAATTGTACGCATTGGGCGATGCTGGCCTCGGCATTGACCGGATTTCAGATTAACAGTAATGCAAAGTAAAGCTTCGATTCCAGATCATAATCAAGGTGTACGAAGACGAACACAGATGAATATTGAACGATGACAGACCCAAGGAGACTGAGGGGAGCAAGCAAAGCGACAGAGCTGGAGTCCGCCTTCTGCGCAAATGACAAAGAAGAGAACAAGTATTGAGCGTGAACAGGCCAGATAAGTGTGCAATCCAAAGGAGAAACGATAGCTCTGCCAGAGCACAGCAAGGATTGCGATGCCGTGGTTAATAGACTGCTTCGTCCAGTGCTGAACAGGGTTGAACTCGGAAATATCTTGTTGAGCTTTCCGCCATAGTAAGAGCTGAGAAAGGCTTAGAAGCTTGTCTTGCATCCTCTGAAACGTCATTGACCAGTACAGGCCAAGCCGCTGCTTTGTCTTTGTCTTGCACTCACTTGGACGGGGCATTCGATGATTTCATCTGTAACATTGGCTTACATACGGCACTACAACGAAAGCCAACACGGTACACCAGCTTGTATCTCCTTCTGCGAGATATGATTTGCCCAATAGGTTCAGCGATATGCAACAGGCATAGGTTGGCCATATGATATGGATGGATTCTGTTTCTTCCATTGCTGCCAACGAGAGCACTAGATTGCACCTCAGGAGACTGCCCATATCAGCGCGTCCACTTCTTGGTCGAAGTCAACCACCGCGACATTTTAATATACCCAGCACGCTTCAGTGTAGCACGAGCTCTTGACGATACAAATGACTGAGAGGGATTCCGAGACGAGCGCTGCACCGGCTGCACAGACGCAAGCTGTTCAAACGCCAGTGACCAGCGCGCCTGCGAATTCGCCTGCCCTGCCTACCAATGGCGCTCTGACTGGCAGCAACACGGCTGCAGACAGAGTCTCGTCGCCTGAAGTACACTTTCCAAGCGCAGACTCGAATGGAACGGTCAATCTCAAAAGTCGGTTTGACCTTCTTTCAGGCATTCGCAGGAGTATCAGGCTGAGTGCTGCTCGTGCTGTTCTCAACAGGCTCAGCTACGATCAACAAGCGTACCGCAAACAGGTTGCTGCCAGTCTCATCCTATGCAAGCGCTACGACATCAACTTCGAATGACCCTGGCTTGCCTTCTTCGTCTCTGAGCGGGACTGCCACAGCTTCACCTTCGCCTTTTTCTTCATCTCTTCAGTCCCCAAGTGCAGCATCAGCTGCTTCGCTGCCTCTACCGAACTTCTTCTCAAATGCACCACTGGCACCGCTCGCGTCGACACCTCTAACTGCATCAAACAGTCAAGCCAACGGGCCGCTCAATCCTCTAACGCGAGTACCAGACAATCATCAAGGTGGTCCGCAACATCGCGATGGTCCCACTGCTACATTCAGTTCGAGGGAAAATGGAGGATCTTTACCTCAACCGCCCGGTTCGCATTTGATGAGCCAGCAGCAACAGACTGCTCTCAATTATCCTGCATTACATCTCCTACCATTAAACGAAACTTTTATACCCAAGCAAATTTCGTTGTTACCCCTCGGAGCACATATCAAGATAGGAAGACAGACGAACGCAAAGACTGTACCAGCGCCGAACAACGGCTACTTTGACTCCAAGGTGCTTTCGAGAATGCATGCAGAAGTTTGGTATGATGAGAATGCGTCGCATCCCAACGGCAACTCGAATGGTCCAGCGGGTCCAGCAGTCTGGATCAAGGATGTTGGATCGTCAAATGGAACCTTTATCAATGGCGAAAGGTTGTCGCTCGAGTCCCAGCGATCGGAAGCGGTGCAACTTCATTCAGAAGACATTGTCGAATTTGGCATTGATATCGCTTCGGAAGATAACAAGACTATCATGCATCACAAGGTCGCTACGAAAGTACATCTGGCTTTGAGCATGGAAGAAGCGCAAGCTTTGGCCAAGAATATGCCTACTTTCCATCGAGCAGCGGTTAGCGAAGCTGGTCTTCGGCGGATGAGCAGAGCGGGTGTCAGTTCGTCTGGTATGAGCTTTGATCATGTGTTGTCTCGGCTACAGGTAAGTCGATGTTTACTCTATTCGGTGTTTACATACTAATCTGATTGCTTTCAGAGCGAACTCCAGAAATCAAGAGAGACCGGTTCAGATCTTGGCTCGCTACATACTACAATGACAGACATACACGCAACACTTGGCGGTCACATCCCTCCGCCCTTACTACCGACATATCCTCGCGTTCCTCCTCTCGCATCAGCGGCTCAACGAGAGAGTGCAAACGCCTCTGCAGCAGCTTCCCAACAAGCCATTCAAGGTTTACAAGCCCAGCTCAATGATACTCAATCGAATCTTGCCAATCATGTAGAAAAGATCAAGAACCTCGAAGACCTTCTCAGCCAACACGAAGAGATCAAGAACCAGGTCGACCACTTGCGTCAACAAATGCAAGCCGCTCAAGTCGAGATGAGCGCTCTTTTATCCTCTTCTGCCGCTCGACCGGCCGGGCGTGATTTGCCTCTCGAGCCAGATGAAGACGAAGATGAGGACGAGGACGACGATCGATCTATCGCTTCGAACGATACCGCTCGACCATTTGATGACGAAGACGAAGAAGATCCAGATCTTGCCACCCGACAAGCCAATGGTATCCGATTCGCTCAAGCTAATGGCATCCTCCCTCTACCGCTTACGCATGAGAAGGACCAGCATGCTCAATTCTTGCGCGAACAGAATGCGGGCCTGGTCAGTCGGATAGAAGCGCTTTCTGCTGAATTAGAACAAGCGAATCAACTTGGGTTGACGTTACAAGTCCAGCATGCTCAGACGACCGAGTCAATGCGCGCGCTGGAAGAGCGTCTAGCAGGGTTGGAGAGCTCTGTTCAGACCAGTGTGCAAGAGAGCAAAGGACATTGGGATGGGTGGAAGAAGGCTTTCGAAGAGTCTTGGGCTAGAGATCGAGAGGCCTGGGAGGAAGAAAGGGAAAAGATGAAGTCTGCTGTGAAGGACTGGGAAGAGGAGAAGGAGCGGAAAGCCAAAGCCGAGTTGGAGAAGGTCATTGAGGTCGAGAGCGATTCTAAATCGGAAGGCAGCAAGAAGAGCAAGAGGCGAAAGAAGAGACGCAATACCGTCAAGCCTTCCACGCCGGAGTCTGGCTCTAGCTCGAGTGACGAAGAAGAACCAACGGGCGGAAAGCACAGGCCGACAGCGAGTGAAATCACTGTCACCAGTACACCTCGTGGTGCTTTGCAGAGCTTGGAAGAGAAGAGCAATCACGTAGTCAAAGACTTGCCTGTCAAGACGCAGGAAGTCAAAGATCGCTGGGCTCGAGAATTAGGCGCCAACAAGGGTGCTAATCATGTAGGTCAAGCCTTTCTTCGTGATGCAACAAGCTGACAATGTTTCAGCAGGTCGCGATAACGACAGCAGGGGCTTTTGGGGTTGTAGCAATAGCATTTTACGCATGGTCTGTGAGTGGGACCTTCTCTATCGAGCGGAGTGATGCTAATAGCTTTGAGCAGGTTGTCAATAGGGATTAAGAGCATTTAGTCAAGCATGAATCACACTTATGGGCATCACTTGCTGCTTTGCGCAGATCCTGTCTGCCTACAGCGCCTCTCCGTGAAGCTTGAGTCGGACGTGTCTGAGCGACCCTTCGATTAGCTTCAGCAGCGGGATCTGTTACTTTGCGACACGTATCTGTGATACGCGTATATCATCCGCCTTGAGCTGTTACTCTCTCGTGATATCGCGCTCGACCTTTTTCTCATTGAACGACGTGGATGTGTATTTGACGACAGACGAGCAAATAGACGAAGACTGCCAGCATGAACATCTTTAGACTGTGCGTGTAGCTGCACTGGCGAGGAGTCAGAGCGTCGCGCTGATGTCGCGCGCTCAAAACAGTCTTGGGGATCTTTCCCATCTCGCTTCCATTCTCATTCTCATCAACAAGGTCAGCAGCCGCACCAACAGCTCGTGTCTGCGTATGCTCATGTCTTGCGCAGATTCAAAAATCGCGAAGTTGCAGAGGCATATCGCTCAAAACGCAAATCCTTTATGCGGTCGTCTTTGTAGCGCGCTACCTGGACCTCTTTGGGAAATGGTACAGCTTGTACAACACTTTTATGAAGGCTTGTCTCTCTCGTGACTGGATGCAGCGTCGAGTGTTGACGTCGTGTCGTATAACGTCAGATCTTCTTTATCGCCAGCAGCTTCTACATCATCTACTTGATGCAGTTCAAGTACAGGTGAGTCAAGGGAAGTTGTAGTTGGTGATGCCCGCCGAACGCTCTCTGGATTTACAGACCTACGCAAGATCCTGCGATAGACACTCTCCGCCTTGAATACCTCATCGGACCGTGTGCGATACTGGCCTTGATCTTCAACTACGAATTGTGCGTGCAAGGTGAAAGAGCACAGATCTCGAGGCTGACATGGCCGTATAGCGCCTTCAAAGAAGTCCTTTGGGCCTTCTCTATCTACCTAGAATCAGTTGCCATCCTGCCCCAACTCTTCATGCTACAACGAACAGGCGAAGCAGAAACCATCACTACGCATTATCTCTTTGCTCTTGGCGCGTATAGAGCTCTGTACATCCCGAATTGGATTTACCGCTACTTTACCGAAGACACTGTAGATGTGAGCATCCTTTCTGGATTTCACGTTCAGCTCTCATCGATTTATAGGCGATCGCGATTGTTGCTGGTATTGTGCAGTAAGTATTCTGGTTTGTGTGAAGGCCTGCCTCAAATTTGGGTCATTGCAGAACGGCGCTATACTCTGATTTCTTCTACGTGAGCTCTTGGTTACTACTACGTAGATGAGCGCTAATGAGTGTTTCAGGTCTACTACACAAGGTTCGCTTGATTGCTCGTGTTTGATGACGCGCTGACACGTCAATAATGTCTCAGAGTGATGCAAGGCCAAAAGTTCGAGCTGCCTTCGTAGTGAAAAGGATCAAGCTGGACTTGCCAAAAGTAACGAAAGACACGACGATGGAGGAGAGACGACAATACGGAAATGGGATTGTGCCTCCAGCGAATGAACAATGGCATAGCACAACATCATGATGTTCTTACGCTTCCTTCCTTCTCAATCTCCGTGTACTCCTATGTTTCAATCCAGCGTCAAACCCTCTGGACTCTTGCCGTTGATCTTTACAGGTTGGGCTTCGAGAACCACAAACAATACTCTGCTCGATATGAGCTTAGCCTTCTTGTCTGCTCTATGATCTCACCTAGTCCACTCTGAAGAACGATTGTGCCATTGATGCATCGTCGCCTGCTGGACTAGCAAATCCCCTTGTTTTGCGATGATAGTCTCTCCGCTTGGCATATCCATCTGTAGCTCTCCGTGCAGCACAACCACTGCATCATTCTTAGTCAACCGCTTTGCAATTTCGGACATCCGACTGACCATAATCTATGCTCTCTGTGCGATGCATTGGACTGCTTCCACCAGGTGGCAGGTCAATGGTGTGACATTTTGACCCTCCTTTATTCACTACAGGCATAAGAGTGACCAAAGAAGCACCATCAACGCCCTCATCAATCTTTGGCGGAAAGCCTTTGGTGCCGAAATTGACCTGCAGGTATGAGATACGTCCCGGTCTCTAGATGAGCAGCATACGTAGCCTTGTGATACGTCTTCATCGCCTGGAGGACCTAAACGAATAGGGTTGATGTGCTCGTCTATCTGTTTGATAGCGTTGCCTTGCGCGTCGTGCGCTGTGACGATTCGACGAAACAGAGGTAAGTTTGAAGGCATGGTATATGGTTCGACTGCAGAGTACGTAAGAGACGAGAATCAGAAGAGAGCGGGTACGAGACTAATGGAGTATTGATTTAGGCGTGAGATGCGAAGGGTAGGGCAAGCAATACAGGCTGCTTGTGCTGGTAGAAAGAAGCAACAGCTGTGCCTGCAGCCATACAGGAGAGGACAACGGCTCCAGCGCATTGAAGGTTTCCCCGGCCGTCGAGTAAAGGACAGCCAGTCTTTTCCAATGCATCGTTGCCCAGTAACGGTGAAGCAGCATCAAGGGTGTCGAGATGCCTTCGCATCATTCGACGCGCATGTTTTCTTTCTTCAAGCAGAGCAGCCTGTCTTTGTCAAGACCGTCGCTGTGCAGTGTCAACAAGTTGAACGAATCGCTTTGACGCAGTGCACTGAAATCACTCGCTGCTGTGTGCTATCTGAAGTCTTCCTGCATCTCTCTCCTCTTCTTCTTTTCCGTATGCTGTCCATCGGGCCTCAGGCTGGACCGATTCTGGTCACCTCGCAACATGCCGTGTATCCAAGCAGCGGTGCGCTGCTTGCGCACTACTGGTGTAGTGGACTGGTCGCTTCATTCCAAAGCGTATCGCATCACGAAAGCGGTCCGTTTTAGCGAGGTTGGTCCTGTTAATGCTTTTTTGCACTGCATCTGTCCAGGCAATCGTGATTTGGGTTATAGAGCTGAACCGATTCATGGTCTCGCATTCACTCTGTATGTAACTGCACCATTCTTGTTCCGCCTCTTTACGGCGGCTGAAACATGGGCGTGATCGATTGGGCAATCAGCTCACGATAAGACGGCGCGTGCACCGCTTGGGATCTTGCTTTGCTCTCTCTCTCTACTGCAGCAGCTCTTTCCGCAAGGCCGAGAAGAGCTGCAAGACCACGTATGGGCAAAGAGTCGCGAACAGCGGCGGGCATCATACAAAAGTCAAACTCGGACCTCGACATTTACGCGGCGTAACCTGGCGTAACGATAGATTCAGATCTGACTTGCGTAAACCTCCACAAGCAAGCTCGGTCTTGCGTTTTTCTTGTGGACTTTGCTCTTCTTCTTCCCAACCTCATTCCTCCATATCTCGTGCCGTTGCCAGCTGCCTTTCTTCCGTCCCTCTCATAAACGCTACCTATCATGTCGATCCAGTCAGATAACCAGTTTTTCGTACGCGTGCTTCACCACATGGCTCAAGATAACGCTGAAAGCTTTGGCACAGGTGATCCAACTCACAAATTGTCTGATCGGCACAACACTGGCTGGGACAGTAATAGGGTAAGTCTGTTGGTCATCGGTTCTGCTTGTACTGATATGAATTCCAGGCAAGGAATCTCATACCTTACTTTGACCTCCGTCAGTCCCTTGTCACAGATAGGCAGTGCATATTGACGGTATTGATAGCCGGAAAGAATGTACAAGATCCTTGTGCCGATCCTCATGCTGCTTTCTGTGATGGTTGCGATAGGCTATGACATCGACACGAGTAAGTGGATTCAGCGTATGCAAGAAAATTAGACTCATGATCATCTGTTGTGCAGTCGACAAATACGCATCACATTTTGGCGAATTTGAGCCTCAGACATATGCGACGGATGGTGTCATCATGTCTGTGTTGCTGAACGGAGTCGTCTTTGGTGTTGTCATGGGATTCTATGCATGGAGAGCGCATGTAAGCGCAACGTTCCTCCGAGAGCTACATTGATGTGCGGTCATTCAGGTCATCTGGAACAACAACAAGATCGTTCTTACTTTGCTTGCTCCGGTCGCGGCAGCTCCTGCGATAGTCGAATTCTGGTTTGTGCGGACTTTCCTTTGTTAGCTCTAGCGTGCAACTAACGATCTGCGTTTACAAAGGGTGGCTATCAAGTGAGATCGTATTCAGTCTTGCCAGACGAAGCCTGATTGTGTCCGTCGCTTAAGGTTGGAGTTCGTAAGTCACGATGTACCGCTTGATGCCTATGTTTGCTGAGCTCGCTTCCTTTACAGCCAGCTACCCAGAACTAAATGCGAATGTAAACAAGGCGCTTATTCCGCTGGTCCATGCTCATCGTCATCGTAGCTCGGCGCAACAGCAGGCTTGACCTTTTCGATTCCTTTCATTGCCGACACTATAATGTGAGGCTCATCAATTCTATCAGTCTTCCCCAATCTAATCTCTCCACATTACAGTATGTTGGTAATGTTGGGTGGTCTGTGGAGATCGGCTCAGCAAGGTGCTTCGGCTGTGTCAAGCAAGGTCTTGAAACGTATCGGTAAGCTCGAGACCCTTGATCGCACCTGATCTACGCTGAGCATTCCTGCTGCAGGTCTGGTCGCGCTAGAGACCAACGCAGTCTGCACAAGTATGTCGCGACTGACAACACGCGGGTCTCGTACTAATGTCGAGCGCAGTCATGCAAGCACTAGCTCTTGGCTTGTGTAAGATCCCCGTCTACCTCTTGGTGCTCATCTGACCTTTTAAATTAATGCACAGACTTGGCCACCCAAGAGTATCACTTCCTGCTGGTTGCTAGCATACCGCATGTAAGTCGCCGATTGATATGCCAACATCGGAGCTGACCTGCTCACAGGTCTATTCTTTGACCTTCATCTTCTGGCTTCTGGCTAGACAGAAGACCCGGCAGATCATCGTCGAGTCTTCTCATGGCAATACTGGTGTGACAGGAAAGCGCAATCAAGTATGTACTCGATCGAATTCGGTGCTACGCTTCGCTAATGTGCTCGCCTGACTTTCCCAGTCGTCCGGTATTGTAGTTCAAACCCAACGCAGTCTTCATATCGACCTAGAACACCAACCTGGCAATTCTTATGATGTTGAACTGGGCGAAATCAACGAAAAGCGGGATCATGCGCAACATGGCATTTAGCACGCCAGTAGGTACGGTCTGACGGGTAGTGCAGTGGGATGGGGCAACAGGGCAAAGTGTACATATCTCAGCCATGCGTTGGAATCGGATTCTACTAGCTTGGGTCAACGTGTGTCCTCTGATCCGTGCTGGTACGTTTCGTGTCATTCTGCTGCCTTTACCTCGCCAAGCACCTCATCCCTCGAAAGTCCCTTCCAAACTTGACCCAAGTCTCCGCATCGAGGTTATTGCTTAAGGCTTGATATGCAACCGCGACAACGAGAGGTGTCGATCTTTGCACGCCGTGACCGCTGCCTTGCACGATTTAGGATGTTCTTTCTGTCTTCTTCATCAGCCCCATTGCCATGCGGTGTTTATGGTACCAGTTCAAACGAACCGCTATCACGACTTTGGCAGTGCATTGACATTATTCGATGCGGTGCGTTTTCTGTCGTCTTCCTCCATCTTTCCCCTTTCTTCATACTTTCCCTATGCTTTCCAATTGTCTATCAGGCATGAGGCTAGACCGATTCTGGTCGTCTCGCAGCATGCCGGCTACTCCTTCAGCGCATCATGTAGTTCTGGGAGCTGGTATCGTCGGATTGGCCACTGCTCTCGAGCTACATGACAAGCACCCATCCGCGAAGATCACCATCGTTGCAGAATTCCTGCCCGGCGATGATTCTCCAGATTATTGCAGCATTTGGGCGTCTGCTATGCTACACTGGCTACAGACTGGTGGCGAAGATGCGGAGAAGCTACTCAGTATGTCTGAGATCGCACGCTTGTCAATGCTCAAAGCTGTTTAGAATGGGAACGAGCTAATTACGATAAAATCGTAGCTTATGCCGAGCTCGACAACAGTCCAGTCAAACCTATTGAGAATACGGTGCGTCTTGCATCTAGTCTTTGAGTGTATCGCTAAAGCATTAAACAGATGTACTACTCGAAGCAGAACGAACAAACTGGCAGAGCAAACTACGCAGCCGTCAAACAAGGGGCCGCCTTGGTAAGCTTTCGATCGTCCTCATCACAAGACACCGCTAATCGCTAAATAAGTCTCGTATCTTGGATGAAGACGAGCTGAAAGGCGAAACGACTTTCGGCTACACTTTTCCCTCTCATGTCATCGATCCTTCTTCTTTCCTGCTTTTGCTGCAATCTCAACTTCGCAGCTATGGTTGCCTCTTTATCCGACACAAAGTGCATCACATCTCGGAAGCACTCACCTTTGATCAGCCCGGTCCAGTGAACGCTGTCTTCAACTGCACCGGTCTAGGCAGTCGGGATTTGGGCGGTGTAGCTGATGCCGAAGTCTATGGCGAAGTCTCTTATCCTGTAACGGTACAAGCTCCCTGGCTGAAAGGATGTGTCGTCGAGATCGGCGAGAAGGAATCGGGTTACGTTGCGCGCGGAAATGGCATTGCGGCAATACCATACATGGATCACGCCTACAAGAAGAACACAAAGTCGTGGCCTTCACCTATACCGCAAGTTCAAGCTGTACTCTTTGAGAGAATCGCTCAAGGCTCCATTCAGTTCGTTGTCTCGCGCTGAACTCGCAATCAAGACTTGTGCCGAGTCATTTCCTGAGATGCTACCGTCTGGCATGTCGTGGAGGGATATTCAAATCAAGGACGAGGTTGTTGCCTATCGCCCTTGTCGCAATGGCGGCATTCGGGTAGAAGCTGAAGAGCTCGGTGAGTCACTTGACTACGTTCCACCTCTTGCTGAGCAGCTGTACAGCGCTGAAGGATGGAGGCAAGTTGCTAAGCATTCATCATTACGGTCACGGAAGAAAAGGGTTCTGTACAGCCTTCGGGAGCGCGATAGACGCTGTAGCGCTGCTGAAAACATAGACTAGCGCTTTGAAATTGCTCTTTGCTTCTCGTATACTTCGAGCGGTGACTTCTGCTATGAACGTCCATGAGTACGGTATGACCCACAAAGGAGGACACGTCATCGAACGATGGTACAACAGCAACAAGACGCCGTTTGCTGCTGCCTGTATAGCATATACTCGAGCGCATTTCCCAGGCCAACCGGAAGTTGCTTCCACAGTCGAAGATGAATTGTATGAGCTCTGGCATGATGTGATCGCCGCAGCCAAAGCTGGAAGTGACCGTGTCAAACTGGAATGGCTTGTGCAATTCGTGCGCTGCGTGAAGGAGCGCGAAACTCCAGCCCAAGCCTATCTCTTTGGCATGTGTATGCGAGGAGAATGGAATCGTCTGCCTCTCTCTAGTCAAGCTGTGTCCGTCTAAGACCTCGTATAGACTCTGATCCTTCACCGTCTGACCCGCAACGGGAACTGAAGCGTAATCATTGGCAGAATCTTAACACCTTTGCAGCAAAGTTGACAGCTGCTCAAGTCTGTGACTTCTCGCTCTATGCTATATGGGCTATGCGGACTGTTTTGGAAGACGACTGCGATACTCTGGACGGAGATTTACCTGCTGCAGTAGAGTGGATCATGCATGCTGGCGAGCTGTTAGCCTCAAGTCGAGAAGAGTATCTTTCAGGCAATGGGAAAGGAGATCCTGCGAGAGGCGGGAAGCGATGGACTGGCAAGAAGGGGTTTTGTGCATCGAGATGGGAGTTTTGGATGAGAAGATTTGAAGAGTTGGCAAAGTATCAGCAATGCTCTCATGAAGTGAAGGATCTTGCTACAAAGGCAGCGACAGAGATGCGAAGGCTCTCGGAAGAACGGGATGCACAGTCGTGATCGATCGGTCTGTCTTGTCTCTTCCAATGTCACCTCAGGCTGACTCGGCTCGGCAGTAACAGCTTGTTGGCAGTCTATCTATTACTCTAAGTAAGACGAGCACACTGCTCTTGCCCAATGTCTCGGACTAAGATCGGCCAGAGCATTAAAGGCAGAAGCGTTACGCGTTCAGAAGGAACCCTCTGTGCGTTACTATTGCACGTCTAGCTGGCTAGACCTCATCATGATTAGTCACAGGCACGTTGCCAATGTGCTTGACGATTAAGATTGATTCGGGTCCGATAAGGAACGGGATGTCTGAGGGCGATACGATAAGATGATGGTTTTCTGGTTCTTGTCCTGAACCACGTTTACTTGCAAAACAACAAATACCCGTTTTAAATGGACAGTCAGCGCAAGAAGAAGCCTCCAGCATGTGAGGTCGCATAGCAGACACGAGCTGGATTAGCTGATGCAAGATTTTGACTGCTAGGCGATCGGTGCAAGGTATACTAGCCTGCTAGAGCTTGATTACATCTCTTAATGCTACGAGAAAGGCGAAGCGAGTCCTTTGTCATCCGCAGACTGATGGAACCTCCTGCCCTCGGTGCATTGAACAAGATGCTGCATGCACAACAACGCCAGTCGTCCGCAAACCTCGCGGTACTGGCAATACGCAGCGCAAAAGGAAAAGAGCAACGCAAGATGAAGGCGAGACTGTCCCAGTAGTCTCTTCTGCATCTTCCGTTTCTTCGCCAGACTTCACCTTCAATGTCCCATGCATACCGTCGGGCAGCAGTACTGCTTTAATCCCACAATTCGCACCAGTGATTTCGGCTCACGAACATCTTGTGCTGGAGACGCAGCGGAAGAGTCTGATTAATCATCTGCTCGACTGTTCGTACATGCTTTCGCAGCTAGATGGTGTCGAACTAAAGGCTGCCTTCACGCAGTATCTGAAGATCTTCCGCTACGAACCTACTGCCCTCTCCTAGTCAATCAACATACAGAAGAAACATACAGTCAATGGCTGCTCAAGCTGAAATGTGGCCATCATCCCGCTGTGCTAGCCACTCTAGCCGCTTTCGCCTCCTTTTCTTCCTCACATCCGAGTATTCTGGGCAACGGCGAGCTCTTGCCATCTAGTGACATCTTAGCAATCGATTATCACGTCAATGCGAAGGTCACATGCGTCAACTCAAAAAGCCTCACCATGGCTGGCAAGCGACGCGCTCGCATATGTCGGGATCTGTATGAGTCTGCTAGGAAGCTTGTATGGGAATCTGGTGCCATGGCAGTTCCATCTCGCGAAAACGCCATAGCATGTTATTTGCTGGACTCGATAGAGACGAGTAAGCTGGACCTATTTCCGTTTTGCGCAGGCTCAGCAATATACTTAGCATGTTTCAAGAGAAGCAAGATAATGAAAGCGAGACCTTATCACAGCGCGTTTTTGGCTCTTCTTCAGGGCCTCGCAGAGACGGATGGCAACTTTACTTACGAAAGCATGATCGGCTATTCGATGCTCGAAGCCATCTCTGCCTTCTCGCTCGGCACTCATCCCAGTCTGACCCACTTCGCCGAAGATTGTATCTCAAACAAAAGTCGACCAGAGCGCCCTCCTGAATCGGTGGAAGACTTTGCGCAACGGCTTCTAGCAAGAGACTCGGATCGGCTGGATGTCCATCAGTTAGGCGGCTCTCTGCGTGACTTTTTAGATCATAGCAAGTACATTGCAAGGCATTACAGCCCAAAAGTGCTTTGTGGTGAATACGCTCTCTTACACCTCCAAGCTCAACTGATCGCGTTTCAGGTACACCAAGAGAAAGCGATCTGCACAGTTTTCTGACCGATGTCGAAGGCCTGTTCTGCGCTTCCGATGCAATCAATGCGCATTTGCAAGCTAGGCCAGATCTGATTCGCGTGCTCATGTGTCCGGACGAAAGACCAGGCCATTCTGTGGGGAGCATGCTTCCGGTGATCCGGATGAATCTAAAGTTACCTTTGGCTTGTCTCATGCTGTGGGTTCCGGATCATATGCTTTACTGTCTCGCTGATGTGTCCGAGGCAGGCCTGTGTATGAGAATTGCGGTACTTCAGCTAGCAACTCATCCTTTGTTCCGATCGATCCATCACCGAGCGGAGAAAACATCGCTCTTCATACTCGACTGCATGGATTGACCGAACGAGCGCTCAACCTGCTCCTCGTCTCTCTCAGCTTAAACCCGACAATGAATTACGTCCATTCACTGCCGATCGTGCACTTGGATCGTTGGGCAGCCGCCATGATCAGCCTTTGTCAAAAGCCGCAGTCGACCTTGACTGCACAGCATATTGAAGAGTGAGTTCCTCTCGTTCTTGTGGTCGAGTATTGGAACTAACAGGCTAAGCAGCATGTTGACTTATCTTACCGTCTACGCCTTTTCGCTTCCTATCGAAGATCACATAATCGAGCAACTGCAAGCCGAATTAGACTGGAGAAAGCTGCAGGAGAGTATGATCATGTCTGTTGACGCGTCGTTAGCTACTGTGAGTGCTGTATCACACTTTGACGGTTGTTTGCTGATCTGTATGTTGCAGGTCTCGCCTTTCGATACTCCCTCAGCATCACTGCCTTTGGACAATTTCTTTGATCTCAACGCGGCGCAATTTGATTGTGAAGGTGCTATCAATTTCAACGTATGATGATCCAAGGTGTCGCTTATTTGACAACCAGCAAGGCACTGGAAGCTGAAGGACATCGAGCTTCTCAAGGCATTCTGAGCAGCCATGATGAGTGGGTAACAAACGGACACTAACACACATTGTAGACCTGTACATAGCGCAGCATAACACTTCCATTGATGTATGCTCGTTGCTCGTTCACAACCCACCAAGGTCTATATATACCAGTTCAAGTGATATCCCCATGCTAACTCGACCGAGGACATGGCTGCTTATACTTGTGCTAGCTCTGGTGTCCTGTAATCTGCGCTGTGAGTCGTTGTTTGGCGACTTCCACGTCATGAAGTTCTCATCTTATCAATTGATTGCCTAGTTTGTGCTGCTCAGGCCAGCTCAGAAGTAGACAAAGCGACTAAGCAAGCTACAGCTGGAAATGGGCCTGTTGCTGCACCATCTCCAGAGCAGAACGAAGCAACGCGAGAGGCAGCAGAGCGCTATGCAGAAGGTCTGTCCTTGCTCTTCGATGCCATTTGTTAAGCGATCTGACACTCTTATACAGCTTCAGAGCTCTATACAAAGGCTCTCAGTCTGCTCAGCAGCCTTCGAAGCAGATCCATCTCGCTAATACCTCCTCCGTCAACTTCACTATTCTCATCGTCATCGTATACGCCGTTCTTTGATCTGATTGAATCAGCTGGAGGGCCTATTTCACCTCTGGTTAAGCTCTTACGGCGGTATACAAAGCCTTCAACGCAAGACATGATAGACGAAGAGGGCGAAGGGTGGTCAATACTTGGATCGTTGTACAAATTCAGCGGAGCGACTTCTTTGTTGGGCGATTATGTAGAGGAAGACGGGGACAGAGAGAAGAAGGTCACGAATGCTTTGA
This sequence comes from Kondoa malvinella, assembly GCA_039545315.1. Classification (NCBI taxonomy): domain Eukaryota; kingdom Fungi; phylum Basidiomycota; class Agaricostilbomycetes; order Agaricostilbales; family Kondoaceae; genus Kondoa; species Kondoa malvinella. The sequence goes on from BCIM01000008.1 coordinate 711,348, forward strand.
ACAGTAATGGGCAATTGAGCAAGAGCGATGTCCGGTTTGGCTTAGATATGGTTGTCGATATGCTCAGACAAGCTGGGGAAGGAGGAAAGGACGAAGCTTGGGAGACATTAGGTGAACTATCGATGGTACGTCTGAATATGGGGTTGATGCTAGATGCTCAATTGGAAAGTAGTGGGGCAAACATGGCGCGGAGCAGAATCTTACAACTGCCTTAAATGCGTATGAGCGGCTAGCTGAGCGCACTGGAAACCCTATTGCACAGTACAACGTTGGCTTTCTCAAGTCGACCGGTCTGGCGGAAGAAAGCGAGATGGAAGGTGATCAGTCTGAAGTAAGCCGGGCTCTGACCATTCATCAGCTTAGGCAGCCGCTAATTCCCAAGTAGGCTCTTCTCTACTATACTTTTGCTGCCTTGGGCGGCGCTTCACAAGCAGAGATGACTGTCGGTTATCGGCATTGGGTCGGTATCGGCACAAAGCAAAGCTGCGGAGATGCCTTGCCATTCTACAAATCAGCTGCGGACAAAGGCACGCATGCCAATGATTTATGCCATATGAAAACTGACCCTCCTTTGTTGCAGCCATCAAGCACTTCAATTCCGGAGCTCCAGGCGGTCGAAATCTACCTCCAGCCAAGAATCGCCTATCAGACATTGAAGGCGGCGTCTACGGTCCAGGCGCATCTGTCTCTTCATCAGGTCCGCACGCACTCAAACTTGCTCACTCTTCACATGCGCACGAGCACCCGACAACAGCCCAAGAATGGGAAGACGTGCTAGAATTCTACTCCTTTCACGCTGCTCGAGGTGATGCAAGCTTCATGTTCAAACTAGGCAGAATCTATTACCAAGGGTTCGGTCCGACTGCGAGTGCAGGTAGAGATTACGAAATGGCCATGAAGTGGTTCACTCGCATTACAAGAAGCGTTTGGGCTAGCGACCCGAAACCTAGTCAGATGAAGACTATGCTCGCTACTGGTGGATATAACCATAATAAGGATGTCAGGCAAAAAGCGACGGATTATCAGTATATGGTTGCGGCGCTTGCGAGTGGTTATATCGGCAAGATGTATTTGAGAGGCGAAGGAGTCAAGCAGGACTTTGCGAAAGCGTATTTGTGGTTCAGTCGAGGTAGCGCTAGGGTGTGTTTCTTTGTCCTCTCTGTCGGTACTCGCTGATCATAGAGTTGTCGAAACGCTGAAGGGCGATCATGTTTCGCATAATGGTCTAGGCCTCATGTATCGCGATGGTCTCGGCTTGACAGCAGACAGTGCTCGGGCATTCAACTTTTTTCAAAGCGCTTCAAGCGATAATCTGGCCGAAGCCCAAGTCAATCTGGGCAAACTCTATCTCAGTTCGTGTTGAAGTTCGTCCTGTTCACTTCGTGACTGATAACCTTTGGTTGGAACAGACAACGGAGAATATCAAGTCGCCTCGCAATACTTTGAAATGGCAATCAAGAATGGCGATACTTTCCAAGCTTTCTACTACCTAGCCGAACTGAACGCCTTTGCAGTCGCTCGACCTGACTTATGTCCCGTTGCTGTGTCATTCTACAAAATCGTTGCTGAACGAGGTGACTGGACGCACGAGATTTGGACTCAGGCGGAACGAGCCTGGAACAGAGGCGATCGACAAAGAGCGTTGCTGGGCTATTGGATGATGGCTGAGCGTGGCTATGAGGTGGCTCAGAACAATGTTGCTTTCATCCTGGACAGAGGTGCGTGCCAGTCAGATTAGTCCTTTGGGTTAGACTGATTACATGACCGCACAGACAAGTCCGCTCTTCACCTACCTTCCTTCTTGAAAGTACTTCAACCTCCTCCTGGCCCACTGATCAACAACAACATTACCGACCGACTAGCGCTGATACACTGGACTCGCTCAGCGGCCCAAGACAACATTGACGCATTAGTCAAGATGGGTGATTACTACCTCAAAGGTATTGGTCTGCCGAATGGTCAGCCTCAACCTCAGAAGGCTGCTGCGTGCTATCAGACTGCTTCGAACACGCATGTCAGTGCTTTAGCTATGCACTCGCTTGGGTGGATGCATGAAGTTGGTCTTGGAGTGAACAAGGTCATTTCTTTCCACACATTGTTTCCAACCATCTCATCATGTCTATGCAGGACTTTCACCTCGCCAAACGATACTACGACGAAGCGCTAGAAACAAACACAGAAGCGTACCTTCCTGTCGTGCTTTCCTTATTCAAGCTACATCTCCGCTCCGTCTACCTAGCTATAAAAGGCGGTGATCCAGCTTCACTGACGCTCAACAACCCTTTCTCAACATCTTCCGACACAACTGATGCACCCCTGGGCGCACTCGAACGGTTGTACCTCGTCTTTTCTCACTTGATAAAGCTTCAATTCTCTTCAGCGTTCGAAGAGTTGTTTTCTGGACAACCAAGAACTGCGATCGTAGGGGAAGAAGAAGTTGAAGAAGTGCAGGATCCGCTGTTGGATGCTCAGAGGGCTTTGAGCTCTGATGGGGAAGGAGAATGGGTCCGAGAAGCTAGAGAACGGGAGAGGCTAGAACGAGGTGAAGACGGCGAGGACGAGTACGATCTGAGGAATGGAGGTGATGTATGGGAGAGTTTGGCCATTGTTGGTTGTTGTATGCTCATTGGGTGCGTCTCTCTTCTTTTCCCGATCAGATAATTGAGCTGAGATTTGTTGCAGGTATTTCATATATCACCGACAAGCTCGACAAGAGGGCGTAAGAGCAGCAGCAGAGGAGGAGAGGAGAAGACAAGCAAGAGCAGCTATGGCAGGCATAGATCCGCAATGACACTACTTTTGCCTTGTGACTCTTTTGACCGCGACCATAACAAGCCATAAGCAATATCCAAAGCGCTAAAAAGGGTAATAAAAATGTCCATGCGCCTTTTTGTCCCGTATCCCTCAAACAGCCAACATGCCCACAGCCAATGCAACAGCCAAACCAACACCAGCGACTTGAAGCTGACCAGCAGCAGAATCGGTGTCGGCGTTGACGGTTGGTCGTGCAGATCCAGAAGTGACTGATTCCCTCGCTGCTACTTGGCTTCTTGTCGACGCTTGGGCAGTAGTGCTAGTAGGCTCTTCATCTTCGTCTGGCATAGAGCTAGACATTGCAGAGGCCGATGCAGAAGGCATTGATGATTCTTCAGCTACCGAGCTAGCGGACGACATGGCTGAACCGACTGCGGATCCAGAAATGGGTGCAGAAGAGACTGGTAGTGGTGATGAACCAGCTAAAGCGCCAATACCCCAAGCAATATCTTGTCCGTCTGGTTGAACAGTCTCTGTTGGTTCGGTCGTTTCGCCTGATGAAGAAGCAATAGCGAAACGGGTGGTCCATGTTGGGTCCGCTCCGTTGTTGGTGAATTGGATCTGTAACAAAAGGTCAGAATTGGGACAAGAGTGGAAGGAAAGAAGACTTGCGAAATAGATGCCTGAGTTTGGTGTAACGTCTGGAACTGTCCATTCGTATAGGCCAGCTGTGGTAAGACTCTCAGCTGTTTGATTGCAAGGCATCGAGGAAGAATACTCACGCGATTGAGTACCATCGACACCATCAGTGATGGGCGCGACGAGATTCATGTCCCAGCTATAAAAACACATCAACGGCTGTCCTCTGAAACTCTCCGGATGAGGATTGACTGACTTGCTACCGCTCATTAGCGCAATAGAGACGTTGGTCCAAGTGCCTGTAGTATCGGCAGACCTGAAAAAACAAATGTAGAGGGTCAGCCCAGACCTTCTGCACAGAAGCATATCACACGAACCATTGCACTTGTAATTGTTGACCTTCTTGAATTGTAGCTGGTGTGAGTGGGCTGACGGCTGCTTGAGCGATAGAAACGGCCAAAGCGAGGAAAGCGGCTGAAGCAAACATGTTGTCCTGTGATGGATATTTTTGTCGAAGAGGCGGGCGTTGAAATTGATGTGTTCAGGTAAAAGGAATGTGGGGTCTTGCTGGTGCGTTGTTGGCCTGTGAAATATAAAAAGACAGCTGTTGTTAAGAGAAGAGAGACGATTCTGAATACAAGTTGGTTGCATGGCATCCTCGGCACGTGACTCGGCATAGTCTCAACCGTGTGTCGATCTCTCGCTTGCACTACTAACAAGCAGAGCGCAATGAACTATGCACAAGGCGTCTGGAATAATGTACAAGGACTCTCTCAAAAAAGCTAAAAACGCGTCTGATGTGTGACATGTTTATCACAGCTCGAAGCAGGCAAAGGTCTGCAAAGCTTAGATCCTGCATCAGAGCAATCTGCTTTTGATTTCTTGAACCTGTTTGTCATTTTCCAACGTGCGAACGTCACGCTGATGTGTTCCGAGGCAGTTCGTGGACTGAACGACTTTACGGATTCGGCGGGTGGTGAGCTCTGTCTGCTGTCAGAATACATCCCGGCTGAAGACTGGACAGTACTGTTCTCGGCGTAGCAGTGTCAATCGTTGGCATCGTTTTTCTCCTCTTGGGTAACTCAGCAGTTTTCGCATTGCTCTATGTCGTAGGTTTGCTTATATCTTTCGGTCTGTCCGTCTCCATCTTATTGTTGCATACTCTGATAAGGCAAGCAGCGGGAACGGGCTTCCTCATTGGCTTTCTGCGACAAGCTAAAGCTGTTTGTTTGGTCTCTCTTGCTTCACATGTCGTCTAATAGAAAATGCAGATGCTCAGTCCTGTCAGACTAGTAGCTGTCGTTATCCTCTTTGTCTGCATTCGTATGTGTCTTTTGCCGATTTGTCTATACAGCTGATCGCACTTCACAGTCCTTACTTTCCGTTCGTCTGGTCTGGTGATCTGAGCAATTAGCTGACTATAGCGGACAGTCTCAGCTTTCTGGTGGAAAATCAATGCGCTAGTCATAGTATTCGCAATCGGAACGTGAGTACTTCCTCCTCCCCTTCTTGCCCCCTCTCTGCCAGCGCCGAGCCCTCTCGAATCACCCGATTAACCTCGTCTCTCTTCCTATCCTCTCTACCATCGGCTGATATTAATATATAGCTTCCTGGCATACTTCTGATAAGTCTCCGCTTTCATCCTTCGTTGCCTTGACTGACTATGAAAGTGCACGTATTCGCTGAGCTATATACCATGTGAGTCGAGCCGGAAAGATGCGAATATAGATAGCTGATTGTGTGTGAACAGACGCAAGAGGTATGGCGAAAAAGACTTTGGGGTCTTGTTTCTAGGGGCTCTGGGGTTCAAGGGAAGGGGCTGAGGAAGAGTAGGGACTTCTAGACATGGTTGTTTGATATGCTGTGGTGGGCATAGCGGAATTGGACTAAGGCGAGTCCGGACATAAGCTTCGTGAATCATCTGACTTTGCCTAACATAGCCGGAAGAGGGCAAGCATGATGATGAACGATAGCCTTGGGAAAAATCTTCAACAGTCGTGGAGTTTGCGGAGTGATGTAAAAGTGCATTACTACAAGGTACAACACGCAATAGTACGAGACATGTCCTGCCAGGTGCCCAAACGCATCTTTTCTTCACCTAGGCCTCGGCTGACTTGGGGCAATCCCTGAAGCAGAACGTAAGAAAAGGCTCGACATATTCAGCAGATCATGTACCTAGAGATGTGACCAGTCTATCGAAAACAGTCAGCTATAGTGTCCAGTGTAAAAAGAGTTGACTTACCTCGTTACAGTTGTAGCAAGTTCTTACTTGTCCTTGAGGGCAATCTCGTGACAGGTGACCTTCCTCGTTACAGTTGTAGCACTTTGTCGATCTTTGCTGTCCACCGTAGCTGCGCTGTCCGCCGGACGAGGCACCTCGAGTTGGGCAGTCGCTGATTGCGCACGTCAAGGATTGCTTTGGCGAAAAGTAAAGGAGAGGACATACCGAGAAATGTGACCGGTCTGGTTGCAGTTGTAGCAAGTCACATCACGACGCTGACCAGAACCTTCGGGGCAGTCACTACGTGGAGTATTTAGCTACTGCAGCAGATTTGGAGCTCAAAAGAAGCGCACCGAGCCATGTGGTTTCCGCCGCAAGTGTAGCAAGTGATGTTGCGCTGGAAGCCGCCAGTCTGACCCTCACTTTGCGGGCATTCTCTGCTAATGTGTCCTGAAGATCCAAACAGTTGAGCATGCTAGGTGTCAGGGAACACATGATGACATACCAGATTCGCCGCCTGAAGAACAGCATGAGTATTCTCAACAGAGGCATAGCAATAATCAGGCGTACACTTGTAGCAAGTCTTTGGCTTTGGCTCCTCAGTGCATTCAGCTGCAATGTGGTCCCCACCGCAGTTGTAGCACTTTTTGGGTGGACGCTGGCCAGTTTGTGCGGTAGGGCATTGAGCAGCTGCACGATCGAGTCAGACGAAAGAACACCACAAGGCCATCAAGTAAACTGACAAAGATGGCCTTCCTCTCCACAGTCTGGAAATATGCATAAGCTTTTGCACTGGCCATCGCTATATTTTTGCAAAACTCACTGTCTATCAACACGGATCGCACAATCTCAACACACAGCCCAACATCATTGGGTAAATACGACAGAGACTAACAGCAAGCTCTGGTGTTCATGTTTGAAGATCTTCGGTCTGAAAAACGACTTGGACGATCTGAGTCTCGGTATCTGCTAGGTTGTCTGCTTCCGTAGTCTGAGCGGTCGTTTCGATCGAAGCTTGGTCTACGTTCTCGTGGATAAGACGAAGTTCGATAGTCAAGCTTGGAGGTTGATGAAGAAAAAAGTGAAATTTGCAGCGGCGAAAGTATTGACGTCGGCTGAAGTTGGGTCGCTGTTGCTGCTGCTGAGCAAGGTAGCCGTGTGGTGGAAAGGCGTAAAAGAGTCTTATACATGCTATGCCAAAGTCACTGGTACAAGAGAACGACCTTCCAGGTATTCCATCCGAGAAAGTTTTGTTGATCGCCACGCTTTTTGGCAGCGACGGTCATGCTCTTGAGTCTTTCGAGTAAGGCTCTTTGAGAACGGCCTTGTACTTGGCCGCTTCTGTCGCAAGCTTCGCAGCAGTCTCTTCATTCGACTTCATCTTGCTGAGCAGGGCGTCAACGCGCGTAGCAATTTCGATCGGCGTGCTCGAAGAACCGGTAAAGACGAATTTGCCAGTGTCCTTGCTGAAGAGGTTGGTAAGATTGATGAGCTCGTCAGACGCAGACTTGATGTTCGACTCAGCAGATGATGAAGCTGCGGCGTTGATCAGAAGTTCTTGACGAGCAGCAAAGATGCGGTCTGACGTTATTCGAGCAAAGGCGGATCTATAGACTGGTTTGCCAGGCCGGAGCAGTGTTGGTCGCCCTATAGTCGTATTATCAGCTGCTTTCGACTTTCCCCCGCGCGTGTGAACTCACCATCACGATGTATGACAGACACCATCTCAGCTTGCTCCAATGCATTGAGTGCCTTATCATCGCTTCCAAATGGTCCATTGACAAGCACATCAGCATAATTGGCCTGTCAAAACCGATCAGGTATCCGAATAGTTATGATCATGCGGTCCTCTCACCTCTTCCTGCTGACTAAGCAACTTCGTCAGATACCACGCTTGCTGTGGTGTCCACTCTTTCGCTTTGGCTTCCTCTCTGCTCTCTCCAAAGATGTTCTTCTTTACCTCAGATGCCGCTCCTAATGTATGGACTCAGTTCGAATCATCAAGCATGACTCGAGAGCTTACTCGAAATGATGTCTTCGACAGCATCTTCGCATGATGTTCCGCTCCGAAGCTTTTGCACAAGCGCTTCAAGGTCCGTCAGCCGACCACCTAGATGCGATATACTCGCTTCGTCAGTGAGGACGTCTTGTTTTCCAAGTTGAACAAGCTTCGACTTGACGTGTTGTATCGCTCCATCCACGCTTGCATCTGTCAAGGTGATGGTATTGACCGGCTTAGATGGTAATGCTGACAACACAAATCAGGGATGCGGATGTACGACGAGAATGGGCCTACCTTTGGCTAGAGGTTTAGCGGACAGGGCGTTGTCGGAAGTAGCTATGACATGAGCTACTTGGGCGCTGACCAGACCTGCTCCCCATTCCGACAGCTGTTCCCACAGCATTTCCTTGCCTTGTTTCGCATTGAAGCTGTTGACAGCATCAGTACATCCTACGTCGATCCGATAGGCAGACTTACTTTTTGAGTATAATAATGGGTACGGTTTGTTGCGCCGGATCAAACTTCTCTTCGTCCGTGTCTTGTGCTATACTTTTGGCTGTTCGCAACGACCTTGGGCCAGCGATCGTGAACGACTTTTCTCCGTCTCCTTCTGCTTCTAGGCCGACACCCAGCTCCGACATGATGCCATTTCCAGCTAAGCAGTCTATTCGCCCGTCCCGCAGGCCGTCGCGCTCGAGGATTTTCCTTACGAGAGAGCGCTCTTCCTTTGATTTCCGCCTGTCTTCAGCAGCCATGAAAGCCTGTGCTTGCTCTTCTTTAGTATTGTCTGCTATGTCTTTGAGTGCAGAAGCGCTGATAGTGAGTATTTGCTTGACTTGACTGTCGACGGACGAAGAGAATCCCGCTTTTGACCCGACAAGACCAACAGATGCCAAATCGATGAGGTTGTTGAAAGAGTTAAGGAAGCCGAATTGGGGGAAGTAGCCAAGTTGGGCAGCCAATTCGGCAACGAGCTTTTCATCACTTGATGAAGCTTTTGCTAGCGCTGCGCAGTCTATAGTCACCACATGCCTAGAACATCCGTCAGCTTGCTGGCGTTCGAGCTGGAGAGTCTTTTCACCTATACGACTCCATGACATCCTCTAAAAGCATTCCTTTGCCTGATCCTCTTGGCCCTACGACATTGATGAACGCATCCGGCAAGTCCTTCAACCATTCTTCCAGCATATGTGCTGCATTCTCCCTCTCTTGCTCAATTCCCGTAGCATTAGTAAGCGTATCGCTCTTCTCGATTTTCAACCCTAATCTACCCAAAGTCTCCTTCTTGATCCAAGACAGAGCCCGATAGGAATCTGCGTCGAAGGTTCCTTCAACCTTTGCACGCACAAACCATGATCGGATCGGGTCAAAGATGAGATAGCTCAGACCACCCAGTAGGACAGCTAGCACAGGAATAGTGATTCGAGGATGGTCAGAAAGCCATTTGCGGGCCATGTGAGCTTTCACGCGATCTTGATAGAGAATGTGCATCGTTTGGCCGGTAGGAAGCTTGTAGCCATCCAGAGAATTACGGGCGGCTGCTGCGGAGCGAGTGAAGCGATATTGGACGGTTGGCGCTTTAGCGTCGGGGATGATGTCTCGAATTCGGCCATACTAGCAGCAAGCATCAGACTTGTCTTGATACCGGTATAGCACGCCTCACAGGTCTAGTCAACTCATATAGCTGCTCTTGTGAAGGAGGAGCGCCATCAGAGAACTCGATACGAATGGCCGAGTTTGGGAAGCGCTTTGCAGGTTCTTTAGACTTTCGTATACTCTCTCTGTAAAGTACTCACGTCCATATCCTCTATCCAAGGCTGGCCTTTGACAATAAAGACGGAACTCTGGCCATAGATGTACCAAGGCTTATACTGATTGACTGACTTGCTGAGCTGTTCGCGCAACCAGCTCTCGACAGCTTCATTCACGACGAGCTCCGCAGACTTGCCGCTTCCTTCTGATGTAGCTATCCGCGGAGGTACATACGAGATCTTGACAAAACAACCTCCGTCTTTGTCTCGCGGCTTGATGCTCTCAACTCGAAGGTCCACGTCGGTTTCATACCGAGTTGGAATAATGGCTCGCAGCTTCTGAAGTATGGTATCTTGCGTGGCACGAGACCAAAGGATGCGAGGATCCAAAGCAGAGATTCTGATCGGAAAGACTCTACAAGCACATATGAGACCCGAGAGGAGCACAGCGATACAAGAGACGGACGAGTCAAAGTAGAGATAGGCAGTTCGTCTCCCAGGAGTCGCATCAGCTTTCTCAGCATCTTGCAAGTGCGAGCGAATACTTGACGTTGGGATATCAACAACGGTTGAAGCAGCCCTCCATGCTTGTGCTCCAGGGGTATTCCGCAGAGGTATCAAGCTGTTGCGTATCATATTGGCAGCATGGTATATTCAGCAGGACGAGGTGGTGCAACAAAACAAATAGGTGCATGCATGACGTGACGGGATTGTCTCAGCGACAATCTGTGACTGTGCAATGCCTGGCCGACTAGCGACTATGTGCATTACCAATCACCATAGTAGAGGCAGACACTTTCGGTCCAACCTACTTCCAACATTCAGGCCTTTTGCGCAACACCGCTTGAGCCTGAGACCTTGACAGATCCTTTACGCCCATATCCTGCATAACCTGCGCAAACTTGGCATCATTATCGTTCCAAGCAGCTGACATAGCTTTGGCAAAGCTAACACCAGCTCCAGCGTCCACACCAGCCGGAAGAGCAAGTAATCGAGCAGCATCTTTCACTTTGTGCATGCCGGTAGTAGGTTTTCGAACGCGAGCTTCTGTTGCTGCTGCTTCCCAGCCTGATGTGATATCGTAGAGTAGCTGTTGACCTCCTTGTTGCGAAAAGATGCGCGAGATTGCTATTTTTGAGTATAGATGGTCTGAAATGGACGAAGCGATATTTCGAAAGATAGGCTGGAATTGCGTAGGCGGTAAAGAGGAAGATAGAGAGGTGAGAAGAGCTTGATACAAGGTGAGCGCAGCAGTAATCTCGGACGAAAGAGCTTCGGGCAAACCGCTGTCCGATGAAATGGTGTCGAAGTCCCATCGCCTGTATGGAACGTCAGACAGATGACAATTGACCTCGACTGGACGTACTTGGAAATGTACACCTTCAGCTCACTCAAAACCTCTTTCAGCACATGCTTGTTCAAAATCTCTTCCGTTCTTGTAGCCAATTTCATGAAGGAATCCGCAAAGCCATCGAACAGCGTGCTTTCGTCATTCTTTGAGTCGAGCACGAGCCTCTCTGCAGCAGCTCTGGTGTCTTCATCCAATCCATCCAAGCTGAGTTCTTTCAGATCTTGCCAAAGATCCAGGAAGAACTGCAATCATGTCAGGTCTGATGCGAGACTCAAGGATTCAGACCGACCACTTCATCGCCCCAAGTACGACAGACATTCCAGAACCATCTAGCACTGATTCCAGCTCTTACAAGCCTTTGCACACCATTCACACCAGCTGTCAGTTTCCCACTAGCTGCGTCACCTGACAGTGCACCGGGCACAGCACTCAACATCCCCGTATTAAGCGTTTCGAACGCATCGACAGCTGAAGATATTCGCAAATGATATGCTTCGATGAGCGGTATCTGAACTGTAATGAGGAAAGCGAGACGATAGGTGAAGAGCGGTAGAGGTCTATAGCGGTCGGTGACTGATTCTATGAGGTCTCGAACGCGAAGAGCTGAATTGGTAGGCTTGATGCCCGAGGCTTCACTGTAGTCTTCGTTGATCTGCCAAGCGTCGGGAGAACCAATGATTTCGTAGTATTTATCTTCAGAATCTATTAGATAGATGAGTCAGAGGTTATGCGTATTGGATCAAGAAGACCGACACTTCTTTTCTGCCATCTTCCAACCCTCAAACCAATCTTCATTGCCAAGTATCACATCCGCTGTGCCCCTCCAGCCTTCAGACTTGATACCAGAGTAGTTATACTGCTCAGTAACAGCCGCATCGAATTGCAACGCTTGAAAGATGGTATGCGCGAATATCGGTGGAAGATCAAGCAATTGCGGAACGCTGTGACTGAGCTTCCTCTCGATCAGACCGAGCAAGAGGGAGATAAAGTCATGCTGTGCGTTGATTTGTCCGTAGCCATGTTTGTTCAGCAAAGGTTGGATGACATTATTGATGAAAGGGCTGTGGGCCGAGATCAGGTTCAAGATATGAGCGAAATACCACTCTGGCTTGTCGAGGCGGTTTGTGCTTCGTTTACCGTCAAAGTGGTATCGGAAGCGGAGAGTGAGTGGTGCTAATAGAGCTTCGAGGGGTAGACAGGTTGGGAATTCGAGGAATTCAGCAGCGCATTGTTCACCGCTAGAAACCTCATCAGTGCGATATTCGCTTCAGGAGTCCAAGCGTACGTTCTCTGAAGCTTCAGTAGGTTCACAAAGGCCGCTTCGAAGGCTTTAGATGTGCTCAGCCGGGAATCATAGTCGGACGCTTTCAGATCAACAGGCCAACCTATGCTGTCCAGCGCCGAGGCCAGTTTGCTAACACAATGTTATGAGTATCTCTAGATCTTATCAAGACGCAGGCTCACGTTGACAGCACTTGCTTCAGCTGTTCAAAAGTGTTGACAAGCACAGCTCGAACGAAAGCTGCCGCTTGCACTAGCTCATTGCTTTTCGCTCGGTCCGCTAGTGAGCGCGTATAGTCCGCTAAAGCACCGAAAGACTTGAAAGCCGCTTCAAGGTCTTGTGCTTGTATCGCTTTGCAGGCTTCCAGACTGCATGCCCAGTCAGACCAAGATGCTAATCGAGGAGACTAGCTCGTACCTCTGTTGTTCTGCTTCCTCCAGCACAGCAAAGTATGCGCCGGCAGATTGTAGATCCTTCACTCGTGTATGCAGACCTTCTAGATCTTCCAATACCGTTTTGGACGTGGAAGCTACTGGAGTCGAAGTAGCAGACACCAGCTCGTTTCGATGGTCTATCAGCTCATCTTCCAGCTGTAGATGCTGTGCATGTAGCGATTCCGTGTCTTGCTGAACTTGCAGTAAAGTAACTCTGGCTTGCTTTAGTGATGCATTCAGGGAAGTCTGCGACGAAGCGAGCTGGTCTGGCCATCAGTTCGAGTTGTGATGTTAAGTGCACTGCAGGCGTACCTCTGCCTGTAGACGCTCATTTTCAGCAGAGGCAGAAGCTAGAAATCCGTCGAGCGCTTGCTGATCAATTCGAGCATTCTTGAGCGTCGCGTTCAGCTGGTCTCTCGCTGCGTTGCATGCTTTAGACTGCGACACTGGCTGAAGTAGCTGCTGTAGCTCATGCGAGATGGCCATTGTGTGTCATCCTGTCGGCTATTTACTCGGAGCGGAAGAGGCCTGCCAAGGCACCACAAGCTGCTAGCTGCTCTATATTATAGACGACGAACATGGCCAACATTACGATTGAACGCATCAGTCCAGATGAAGACCTCACGAGAATCGCTGCAGTGCAAATAGGTTCATTCAATCCTCGATCATGCCCAAAACATGGATCTGACATCTCTATGATCAGCTGCCTTTGATCCGTCTGGCGAGTTTCAGAATCTAGTACCCAGCCAGTCATTTTGAGCCATGAAACGCAGGCTTATTGTATGCACAGCTGGAACCTCCTCCTCGTGCGCCATTGGAAGTCAGGAAGAAACGACTGGCTATGCGCTTAAAGACCAAGTTTGAGAAACAGCCTGACGGAGCAGAAGCAAAGTATATTGGTTACAAGGCCGTGACAGAGGATGGAGAGGTAGCCGGTGCCTGTTACTGGCGGAAACCAGGATATCGAACACCACAATTGGACGAGAGCAAGATGAGCAAAGACGAAAAGGAATCGTATGCTGGATGGGATCTAGTGCGATACAACAACTTCAAACAAGCATGTCAAGAAGGAATGGACAAAGTGTTGGCAGAGAAGGGAGATACGCAAGGCTGTCATTACCTGCAAGTGTTGGTCATACATCCGGATCATCAAAAGAAGCAGATTGGCCAGCGAATGCTAGATCACAATCTGGCCCAGATAGACTCGCCAGAGTCGGATTCGGCGAGTCTTCCAGCCTGGCTGGAATCTAGTCCAGCAGGGTTAAAGGTACTTCATTCACTGACCAGCAGGAGACTGCTTACATGGCTTGCAGCTGTACGAGAGCAGAGGCTTCAAGGTAGAGGCAATGATGAAGGCTGAAGGATGGGAAGCGCTGGCACCCGAAGGGTTCAAAGGATGTTACCGTCCTGCCAAGCAGACGTGAGGACGCGTATTCAAACACTCGCCAGCAATACAGATGCAATGTAGACACGTAGACAGAGAGTATGTTTTTTTGAGTGTGTGGTCCAAGTCTCGCAACGACGGCCATGGCTGTTGTGCCCTCGAATCAGCAAAATGGCATGTCGCAGCAGGAGAAAGGCGCTTCGTTGCAAGAACAGCTGTACAGCAAGCTCGGTTCAGCGTCAAAAGTGGTAGACGAAAGATTGTCAAGGGATGGGAAGGCTGGAGCTGCTGATCTGGATGCGACTCTGCTGCAAAGTACGTCTCTGAAAGTACTGGTGCTCTGCGCGAGTGCTTACATGAATCGACAGGCGTGTCAAACGACTATACAATAGCGCACAATGCAAATTGGCAGCCTTTCCAGCTAAAGAGGTCAATACAGCTGCCCGACAAGCTGTGGGAGCAGTTTGATCGTATGTCTCAGCCTTATACTGAGCAGGTCAAGCTGATATTCGCTTGCCCTGTAGTCGCGAGAGCGAAATGCATGATGGGCCTGTTTCCAGAAATTGAACGCGCCTGGTTCACTGTCGACCAGAAGCTGATACTATGGGACTATCTGGATAGGTAGGCTCTACTTACTTTACAGATGAACCGAAATAAAGGGAATGACTTGGTTTCAAGGTCCGCTCTGCTCACTCACGACAAGCTGAACGACAACATCATGGCTGTCGCGTTGGTGCCGCCCAAGAAGGACTACTTTTTAGACGAGATCAAACACGTCCTGGTACTCGCGACTTCGATGAAGGTTCACCTCGTCTGCGTGTGCTTGAAGCCTCCGCCAGCAGAACCTATCAGCTTTTACGTGACAGACATCGAAGTCGCGACTAACGGCATCACAATGAGCTGCATTACTGCTACTTCGCTGGGGCGCATCTTCATGGCAGGAAGCGATGGTCATCTTTACGAGGTCGACTACCATCAATCTTCATCTTGGCTCGGCGGCTTTCTCGGTTCCAGCACATCATGTTCTCTCAAGAACCACACTGGAGGTGGCTGGTCTTCCTCAGTAACTCCGTGGCTTAGCAATGCCGCTTCCGACCCAATCGTCTCGATCAGCATCGACTCTTCTCGCAATTACCTCTACACCATTACAGACAAAGGAGCTTTAGAATTATATACCCTGGGCGCAAATGGCCTCGCGCCGCCTGTGCGACAAGCTCGCTTGATCGACCTGTGCTCCGCTGCCATGTACCTTTCACCCTCAAACCCCTTGCTCGAATCGCGCAGCTTCAATATTGTCTCGATTCATGCTTTACCGAAAGAAGAATCGATGAAATACGGTGTACTGGCAGTCACTTCAACCGGGGTTCGACTATACTTCCAATACTCGAGAAATCCTCTAACGTCTTTCGATCCCAACTACCCAGTATACTTTCATCTTCATCTCGCGCATGTCCGCAACCCTCCGTCAACCCAAACTCAACCTCTTTCTCGACCTCCAAACACTGGCTTCTACAACCAAGCGCAAATCAATGCTCCGCCAGCGCAGCCCAACAATACTGGCCGCATCAATATGCCCGACGGTCCAGTAAATTCCGCCTTTTACGCTTCAAAGGGTCTTTTCATTGCAGCGCATACCGTTAGCGAAGATGCCGACGTTCTTGCTTTCACCGCCCCGGACGTTGGTCTGATCGGCAACGCAGCATTGTCAAATCAACAAACTCGTCTCGCTGAGGTTGCAGGTGCTATTGCGATAGAAGGCAATGCTCGAGCTTTGGCAGAAGTTGGCGCAAGAGCAGGTCCGGGCGGATTGAACGACGTCGCTACTCAAGTCACATCAGCGAATCGAGCTTTCCTGATTGTCACAACGAGAAGCTTGAACATCTTTGCGCGAAACAGGCCAATCGATACCTTGGCGATGTTGCTGGAGAACCCTAGGGAGAATGAGCACGATCTGGTCGCTTTCTGGCAGAAGTAGGTCGCGTTAGTGAGGGGTCGATGGGCGCTGATGCTGTGCAGATTTGGACGAGATCAAGCTTGCGCGATGGCGATAGCGATTGCTGCTGGTCAATCTGTACAAGCGTCCGCAGCTGCCAGACGGGCGGCACAGTCCTTGCCTTTGGTCACCAACAAAGAATATGGCAGCACCGTCCAAGGTTTTGCTCGTCAGCTTCATCTGGATTGGTCTGGTAGACCTTTCCCTTCTTCTCAAGGTTTGATGAATAACAGCTGTATGTCAGTCATCATCACCAAAGCATTGGGCTGATCTGTTGTTAGTTACTGCGCCTGGTCCGAATGCCTGTCTATCGTTGGATGGCGCTGTCGTCCTTTCCGGACGTCATGAAGCTTTCGCGTTACACCTATCGAGATTACTTCGACCGCTATGGAAGATGAAGATCACCCAGCTCAGTCCAGTACCGAATGCGCCTAATAGACAGATACCCGTGTTCTCGGCTGCTGAGCTCTCGCTGACTCTCAAAGACCTGAACGCACTGCAGAATTTGGCTGGCAGGTAAAGGGACGATTGCGTACATTGAGAGCGCGCTCATTGTCTATGTTCAGCGGATCCGAACTCTTCAATGTCGCTCAGGCAAACGAGTGGTTTGGTAGGCTAGACCTCGACGCCATACAGACAGAAAGAGTGTCGCTGGAAAACCTCAAATCGCTCCTTACACAATCCGTCGAAGCCATCTCCTTTATCATCCTTCTCATCGACCATCAGCTGGCCAGTGTTCTCTCGACGTAAGCATCTGTCATAGGATTTCATAACTCTCCTAACCCGCTTCGTCGTTGTAGTTGCGCCGACGAGCTACAGCAAGCCCTTCTCGGCTTGACGTTTCAAGAACTCTTTACATCCCAAAACGGGCGGGAAGTCGCTCGCAAGCTTGTCTCAGCTATCATCAACCTGCAAATCCAGCGCGGACAAAGTGTATGCATCCTGCGATGGTAGTCACGCCCGAGCTGATCTGTTGTTCTCGCCAGGTTGATGCTGTCAGTGACACCCTCCAGCGGCAATGTGGCAGTTTCTGCAGTGCGGACGATGTGTTCCTGCACAAGGCTGCGGACAATATCCGCAGAGCCAAGGATAGCCCTGCAGAGCGCTTAGAGTGCCTGCGGGAATCTCAAAGGTAACGTTGCTTCCCTGCCGCGAAATCAGCGCTGACGACTCGGCAATAGGATGTTGACACAGGCAGCAGGACAGCTTGTACCTGATCGGTTGACAGAGGTCGTCAGCGAGTATCGCACGCTGCGATATCCTTCAGGTACGGAAGAGATTTTGCTGGTGTCTGTCTCCTAGCTTATGTCTGATCAGGTATCATCGAATTGGCATTGGCTTGCGCAAATTCTTGGGATGCTGAAGGCCAAGGACTGGCCTGGTGGAATGATGGTTCGCCAGAGTCCGATCCCCGCAAGCAGAATTATGAGATGCGGAGACACTGCTACTACGCTGTCATCACTGCGCTGCAGGATTGTGAATCGCAATTGAACGAGGTTGTCAATCAGTCGGCTCAAGGCAAACAGTCAGACATATCCAGTAGGTTAAAGGTCTACAAGCAGTACAGCAGGCTAATGCTTGTTAGTTGAGGATGCGGAAGCTCTTAGAGACGAGCTGTTGCACAGAGCACTTGCAACACAAGACCAGCCGTTCCACTTTCATCTTTACGATTGGTTACGAGAACAAAGAAAGATTGGTCAACTACTAGAGGTGCGTCACCTCTTTTCTATTCGCCTCCAGTACACACTCACTCTCTTGATAGATCAAGACCAACTTTGTCGAGCCATACCTTCTCCGCGAACCGCTATCTCTCGACAGCTATGATCTATTATGGCAATACTACGTCCGGACTTCCTCTTTCTCGAAAGCTGCTCGCGTCTTGGCCTACTTGGCGGAGAACGACAACGAAGAGTATGCCATTAAAGCAGCTTGTAGACATTCATGACTGATCATGACACACAGGCTTGGCCTGAATCTTCCACGTCGCCTCGAATATCTGTCTCTGGCAGCAAGCAATGCTCGTTCACAGTCACCGACCGTAGGCAATCGGCAAGAGACAATAGATCTGCTCACGGAGGCGGAAGAAAAGCTCGAAGTAGCACAAGTGCAGATGGAAACGCAAAAAGCTATCTCGGTGGCGCACAACATCGACGATGACACTAGAAACAACGCTGTTGCCAAGCTGGACACCAAGCTGTACAACATAACTGAGGTGAGCCAATCCGGTCGGCGATCAACGATTTACTCACATGGTGGTGATAGCTGTACTCGGCATTCGCTGAACCCTTCAACCTCTTGGAGATCACCCTGCTGATATTTCACGTCTCTGACCACCGTGATCCCGCGCGAGTGTCAGAGATATGGGACATGCTCATAGCGGAAGGTCAGCGAAGTTCTTTATTATAGATGTCTAACGCTAAAGATGCTACACAGCGGATGTGCGGGAAGAAGGGTCTCGTATCGAGTACCTCAGTGGCCGAGTCTCCAATCTCGCTCGCCGTTTCTATCCCTCGGATTCGGTCTTCCCCCTTCGTACGTCCTTCGACGACAACGATGAAGTAGCGACGCTTATACGAGATGTGACAGCCTCTATCATCAGCAAGCTCGAGCAGTATTCCTCCCAAAGCCGGATAACCAGACATGGATGGGTGGCTCAGGCGTTGCGAGATGGCAGTGTGCCCTATGAGGCATTCTTCGAAGTCTTTGATGAGCTGTATCGGACCAAGGTGGGCTCGATTGCGATAGCATGTAGCTCGTGTGCTTATCATCCGTACACTAGGTGCCGCCTTGGCATACAAACAAGGCAGCAGCCTTCCTGGCAGCCGAAGGTGTTTCCCTGTGTGAACTTTGGTTCGACGACGCTATGGCGCATAGGACGGGCGCAATGTCTTCAGAGGTCGCTCTGCCAGCCAATGAGCTCATGGTAAGTCGTAGAGCTAGTCTCTCGCTGCATTGGCTGATCCCTGCTTGCCCAGACTGCTGCAGATCGATATGCTGCCGGCCTTGATCCGTCCGCAACAGACGAAAAGACCAGGGTACAGCACCTGCAGCAATCATTGCGGCGTATATTTTGAGGGATTGGCATTATTGTAATTTTGTTTGCTTAAGACCGCCATCATGCCTGCGCTGAACAGTCGACCGCTCAAAGACATCTTGAGCTCTGTCAACTCTGCTAGCGATTCATCAGACTGGACCGAGACATTGAACGAACTAGCTGCCAAAGGCATTCATGATGGTGACTGATATCGGTAATTTGCAAGCCAATCCGTTTATGCTTCGCTCTAGATGTCTCTCTGCTCTTCACTACGCTGCCCTTGCACAGACCATCACATCTGCTCGCGCGAAGCCTTGTCGAAAGATACTATGTTGCGCCTGTCGCAACAGCAGGCGATCTGTACGCGTCTCACAAGGGCAAAGGGCCAGCGCGATGGCCTCTATCCACTGGACTATCTTGCCTGGACGGCCTTCTCGATCCTGGCCTTAGACCTGGAGTGTATGAGCTTAGCGGTAGCAAAAGCGTTGGGAAGACCCTTCTGGCCCTGCATTGCGTCATGGAACGACTGTTTCTTTCCTCTACCACTTCTGTGCTTTGGCTGGATACCGAAAGTGACTTCAGTGTCGAAAGAGGTATCTTTTTTAGCTTAGCATCCAGCACCTTGCTGAGCAGCGTTGAAGCATTTGCGATGCTCAAAGAGATTGCAGCGAAGCATCATGGCCAAACTTTCTCCACGCCAGATATCCAGCTCGAGGCTGTTCTAGACAGGTTGACTGTTGCTCGTTCCGAGTCTCTTCATGGCTTGATAGAAGCCATCGAGAAAGCAAAGGTATACGAGCCGTATCTCGGCAATGAGCACGCGCTGATACCTTGCATAGGCGAACGCTGCTACCTCCGGACTGCACCTCCAGCTCGTGGTACTAGACAGTCTTTCAGTTTTGTACAAGGATCGTCTGAATGTGGCATCAGCTCAAGGCGTAAGTGTCCTTTATATTTATATTTGGTACGATCCACTTCGCCTGAACTGCTCGAAGTACGCTTCCCTTGTCGCTCTCATAAGGCATTTACGACAACAGGCTCGAAATGAAGACACAGCGTACCTTGTAAGCAGTATCTATTCATGATGGCTCGCTCCGAATAAACAAAAGGTCACAGGTCCTCAATACATCTGCTGGCTCGTTACCCAACCTACCGATTTCCGCCTTTGCCGCGACTAATCAGAAGCCTGCACTTGGAGGATCGTTCACATTTCTGTGCGATGCGACGATTTGGCTATCCAAAGCTCGAGATGTGGTACAGGATGTGGAAGGTCGGGTCATTATCGCTGAGCTGCTGAGATCACGGCAATGCGTAAGTGGAAACTCAATGCCAAGCGCCTGGTTGACATTGTATTAGCTCGATCGTTCCTTCTGTACCTTCGTACTGGACGGTCTGGAGCTGAGGGAGGGTGTACCATAAAGCAATTACAACGTGCTAAAAGTGTGGTTTAGATGTACAATGTATTACTTGACTATTTCTATGCGCGCAATCGCGGACAATGACTGAGCTGCTTCTATTACAGATGCTGCTCTTTGATAAGCTGAAAAGACCTCATTCCCTCGCAATGGTCGATAGTAGACTACCTCAAGCTTCGGCAAGTTCGTTTCCGGTCCAAGTAGGCAACCCAGATCGATTAGTGTGACAGCCGTCTTGCTTAGCGCGAGCAACCGTATCGGAGTTAGGCGTAGAGTCTCCAGCATGTCGGCAGTGAACCGCGGAGCGTTGTGAACGAACAGTCTGGTCAGATATGGTAGCGAAAGCTCAATGTGTGAGACTGAAGCGAAAGCGTCGTCCAAGCGAGTATTCCAGATCTGCCAGCTCCTGTTCAGGCAGAACAACGGTCGACAAACTAAAAAATGCCTAACCTGAATGTCTTGTAGATGGTCGCCAAGCCGCCGTAGGAGATAACACAGATGCTCTGGCTGCAGGGACGTCTTCTGCCCGAACTTGAGTACTTTAAGCGGCGGGACAGCGCAGACGGGCTCGGTGTCCACAAAGAAGAGTGTGCGCTCGAATGCTAGTTCGGTGATGCGTGTGTCCTTCAATAGTGCAAATGTTTTACTGTTGTCCAAATCCATGTTATACTGGTCGAGTAGTATAGATCGTTGATTAGGAAAGCATTTGATGATAGCGGAGCTGGAAGACATGAGAGAAGCTTCAGTTTGTTTGTGCCCATTGCTGATGCCTGACAGAGCATTCAGTATAAGGAATCAAACGCTTTCCTGACTCCACTTACTGAGATAGCGGACGTTTGACATGGTTTTCAAGAGATCTAATATACTGGACCAGGACGCGTGATATTGGGAAAGCTGGATCTTGACGACATAGATTCGATGCCGATTCAGCATGCTGATCGCCCTAGTGATGCAGTCGAAGTCTTGTGGCTCCATTACGAAGCTGATGCTGCGTACATATTGACTGTACTTGGGTAGAAACTCGTTGAAGAGCGAAGCGAATCGAGCTTCTCGAATAGTATCGCGACTCGAGAAGGCCTCTGACGCCTCGCTGTCTTGCAGATGTATATTGGGAAGGCGGAGGGGCGTATTGACTGTAAGGATGAGTTCACTCTCAAGCTAGAACCATTCTGACGGAGACATACTTTTGACATGCTCGAAGATCAGAGGTTCGACATATATCCTTCGAAACGCTGTTCCAGCATACGGCATATCAGCAGAAGCTTCCCAGGCCGCTACTTACTCACATTTCGAAAGAGAACCATAATGTTCAAGAAAGCGCTTCAGCCAAACAGTGTCTTTGTGATGCTTATTAGCTTACGGACCTGGTAGATCGCGAAGGTTACTCACCCTCTACCGAGCGGCAGCGGTCGCTGCGCGCCAATGCATCCTCTTCTAGATAACCAATATAAACCCACTCGATGATTTCAGACACCAGCTCTGGAGGAAGCCGGCGTATGTCTAAGGCTTGCTGCAGACCGAGATTGGTCAATCCGTTTGCTATACCATCCACCTCTTCCCTAGTCATGAGATGCACGAGGCAACCTTTGAGTCGCGAACCTTGGTGCAAGGTCGCTAGACGCACTGACCTTACGCTCTAGGTCAGTCAGCGGGTCCATGCTGTTCTTCTCTCCTGTTTCAAGGCAACTGGTTTGTGACCGCTGATCGCATGAATAGCAACAGCACAAATGCATTTACTCCTTGCTCAGGTCTACTACAATCAATTCTAGCTACCACAAGCATCGATGTGCCATGGAAGTGACATGAGAGACTATAAATCGAGACAAACATCACGGAAAGGAGCTGCCCAAGTCACTATGACTCAGCGAAAGGCTGTACGGAAAGATTAGTCCGGCGAATAAGTGCATTGTCAAGAAAGGGACTTACTTTACAAGGCTCAAAGTCTGACAAGGACTTAAGGAACGGCTTGTAGCACGCGATAAGAAGCAGAGCGACTAAAAGAAGGACCGCTGCTTGATCCACGGCAGCCTCGGGTGTTCTGTTCTTCTGCCGGTAACTCCTCTGCTTGGACCAGCTCTCCTCTACGACTCTTGACAGCAGCGATCTATGCGATCGTGAAAGACCATCCACGGATGGATGCTCGCCGACGAGTCTGCCGCCGAAACGCGTCG
This sequence comes from Kondoa malvinella, assembly GCA_039545315.1. Lineage (NCBI taxonomy): Eukaryota > Fungi > Basidiomycota > Agaricostilbomycetes > Agaricostilbales > Kondoaceae > Kondoa > Kondoa malvinella. The sequence goes on from BCIM01000008.1 coordinate 733,779, forward strand.
GATTCGAACACGACTGTAGTTCTCCATTGACGCCTCAGCACGAAGTACTGCGGCGTCTGGCAAGCTACCCGATCAGAAGACCAAGTAGAGAGCGAAAGGGGTGTTCCATCGATACAAGTAGTGGACTGCAGTCTGAAGTCTTATTCCCACTGCTCGCTCGACACAAGTAGACAGACTCGGGGCGATACACATAGATGAGGCACTGGCCCGCCCTGTGAAATTTCATAGAGCAATGCGACAACGAGAATTGCCAAGCAGGATCGATATGTGCCCACTCGTGATGAGCGAGAGAGTCATAGTATCGCAGAACTGACGAGGAAAGCGCGCTTACTGACACGAGTGGGCATCAAGTAGACTTTTTAGAGTAAACTCCTACACTCGCCTCATTGAAGGCAGCAGGTTCTGTGCCAATGAGACAACAATCTGTGGCCTCTTCACCAAAGCAGAGGATTATGCCAACGACAGAAGCAGAACACGACTTGAACTCAGAAGAGCAGAAGAGCCCAAAAGATTATGCGAGGAAGAAATCAACAGCTCGAGCTGTAACGAGGTGGACTGAGCCAGAAAGCTGCGAGAAGAGACTTGACCGTGTCAAGGCCAGTCATTGTGTGAAGCGGTTATGCGCGCTCTATTACTATCTCAGCATCATCAGGTGCAGAAGCTGTGGGACTCACAGTGACTTGGGCGAGCGATTGATGGTTTGCGAACAAGGAGCGCAAGGGTTTTCTGTCGGAAATTCCTTCGCGCTTTGACCTCTTTCCATTCAGAGTGCAGAGCAGCTATCTGACAGATCTACCTCTGGCCTGTATGCAAACCCTTACTAGTATAACAAGCTTATTCCAAAATATCTACATTCTATACAAGCAATCAGCGACCTGGCTGCTGAAAATAAAGACGACCTACTGAAAGTTCTAAATGCTAGGTCACTTCTGCCTTACTTCTTGCAACCCTTTTGGAAGTCCCCATACTGTTCTTTCTTGCTCTGCACAAAGTTTCCGAAGTTGCCAATAGGACATCTTTGACCATTATCAGCATCGCTTCAGAATCTAATGGAAACTTACGAGTCTCCTGGACCAGAATGGCATTCCGGCAAGCCCACATACGCCTCATTGACCAAAATTCTGATGTAGTCAGTCTCATCGCCATACTTGCCTTCATCGCAATGCATGCGTTCTAGAGCGACGTGGCCGAGGAAAGGAATCATACGAGAAGATCTCCAGTTTCTGTTTGAGTTGATGTGGTCTTTCGGCAGTGCGCCTTTAGGGTCTTTGAATAAGCCGAGGGTGGTGAGCACGACTGGGATTTCTTCGCGATGGGTAAAGTAGTAGAACAGATTCTGGACAGAGGTTGTGTTTGGTGCTTTGTCTGGAGGCGGAAGGTCTGGCGAGCTATTGAGCAGGTCTGGATGATCTGTGGGATGAAGCAGGTGATAGGTCGCTGGTAACAGTCTTTTAGCTGATGTCAAATCAGAGCTGGGCGAGAACATACCGGTGTTGAGCCAAGGGTAGCCTAAATAGGGTCCGACTTTCGACCCGTAGCCAACCATCTTGTTGTAATGCAAATCTTGGCCGTACTCGAAACCAAGCCAATCATCCTTTGTAAACAGATCACATAGCGGACTGCTTCCTTCGATCACAAGCTGGTAACCGCACAACATTTGCATGCCAACAATGTCATTTGTCTTGAATTTGAAACCGGGCAAAGCTTTGGAGAATCGCTTGATGGCAGATTTGGTGTACTTCTTCTCGAAATGCTCTTTTTCAGGCTTGCCGTGCTCTTTGGTGAATGCATCGCAGATTTTGTGAGGCTGACGGAATTATCAGTCAAGACTCAAGAAAGGTAACAGCAGACAAGTACAGTCAACGAAGTGTCCCATCCACCAGGAGCTTTGAGCGGCACCTTGATCAACTCAAAATGATCATCTCCAGTACCATCTCCGCCGCTGTGCTCTGGTGCGATGCCTTTGATAAATTCTTGTGCCGTACCGATGTCGCGTGAAGCAGCAGCAGCCTGTATCACACGTGAACGGTACTCCGCTAACGCTGAGACCTCCGCGTACCCATACTTGAAAAGGTTCCGTGTTGTTAGGTAGGAGATGAGGGTAGAGAGACCGCATTCGGGCGCCAAAGTATTTGGAATCTCTTCCGCCCAAGTCAGTCATCTTCTCCAAATTGTCATCATCGATGGGCGACTGCCATCCTTCAAGGAAGCCTAGATCGCCATGTCTGCTTTTCTTGCTGAAGCTGTACTTGCCGAGCTTTTTGACAAAGGGCTTCATGTAATCATCCCTGAAACAGAATTAGCTTAACCTCAAAACTCGCAGGTGGATAAAGCTTACCATTCATCGTCATTTGCTGTAATAGCAGTGTGACGAACAAGGTAGATCGCAGTGACAACTTCGCAACCTTCAGGCGGCTGGTTCACCTGTCCTCCCGCGGCGTGATAAGGGCTGATGCCAGCCAAATGATGCTTGAAGTCGAAATCGGCCTTGTTAGACGACTGGAGGGGAATTTGTGCATGCAAAGGACCACACGAGACAAAAGGAACGACCAGCAGGAAGCTCAAGACAACAGGCAGAGAATTGCCAAACATCTTCAGTCACTACAGCTTGAGCAGGTGAGACAGGCTTTGGCTGAATGAATGGACAGTATTGTTAAAGGAAGAAAGTGAGCGATCGCGATTCCAGTCTAATGGTAAAACCGCAAAGCTGGTCACGTCATCATTCGCGGGAGATAGCGATAATAATCAAGCTCCTTTCTCAGGTTACAGTGTAAGCTAGTTACAATGCCATCCTTCAAGAGCGGGTAGAAGACGAAGGTGGAACATCATAGAAAGGAGTTGCCCAAGTCGCTAGGCTCAGCATTCGACTGTCATCACAGGAGAGCAATAGCATCAGTAGTGAGTTTGACATGCAAGATTGAACGCACATGCAAGACTTTGCAGTCGGCCGAAGACTGCAAAGCATCTTGTAGCGCGCATTAAAGAAACAGAAGAATAAGAAACGCATCGTCTGATTAGTCCACAAAGGCTCGCAAGCTCTGCTCTCCTGATGAAGATACTCTCAGCTGGACCAGTTCTCCACTGTGAGACCGGACTACAGGCGCCTGGGGTGTGTGCGAGGACCCAGGTCGCAGACGAGATGATAGGGAAAGCGAGGCGTGAGTAAGATGCGTGCTCTTGTGACACGAGCGCGAAGCTCGAGGTCATGTGCTAAGTCTCGTAGAGAAAAGCTGTGGTAGATACCCCCTGTCGCAGAACCATTCTCATCTATAGTCTTTCCTGTTGTCCGCGAATGACAGAGATGACAGACTCGGAACAAGCCAGATAGAAGGCAAACATGGATCCGTATGCGCCAGCAGGACTTGTCAACCTGAACGATATGTGCCAACCTCTGACACAGACGCAGAGGTCAAACACAGTTTCTTTGAGCTGGCGAATTTGCACACTTGCAATCACAGGGAGGGTAGTCAATGCACGGAGGCAAACACTTCCATTGCCTCTGAAGACAAAATACATCGCTGCGCGTCTATGAGACAGCAGAGAGCCGCTTCTTGACAGTCTGAAAGTTCATCTCGAAGCAGGAGAGCAAGAGCACAGAAGCAGAACGTGTCATTCCGCAGCAGAAAGCATACGAGAAAGGTAAAGAAGAGAAACCTCGCACTCTGGGTGGGAGCTGAGCCTAACACCGCGAAATGAGAGACTCTGCCTCGGCGAAGGCAAGACTCTGTGTGTGACGGTGAGGCACGCTCTAAGCACTCCGTCAACCTTGAGGACGCAATGATGCTTGACACTTACAGCGACTTGGGCACATGATGGTCAGAAGCAAGGAGACGCAATCGCTCGACGAAGCAGGGCAGAATTGCTGCACAGACCCGCTTCGCACTGTGGCTCTCTTTGCAAGCGACGTCGACCTATATCTAGTTTGTTACCCTTGTCGTCCAGCCTGCAGGTATGCAGACCGCGTGCGACCAGTCGCTTGTTGCAAGCGATTCTTGACCTTCATGCACTCTTTCTTTGCAGGCAGAAGTTTTCTTTCTTATCGTTCTCTTCTCGCTTTTTGTTAGTTTGAGCGTCGTGCTCAGCGAAGGCGGTCCATGAGCACTTCTGCTTGAGAACTTGTCGTTTGGCTCGGCTAGCTGGCAAACCATTCGTTCTTATCTTGCTCTTCATCCTGCTGCCCAATTCCCACGTCCGCACGTCCTCTTGCATTGCCTATCGCCTCTCTGTGCTATGTCCAGCGCTTAGCACCGCCAAAAGTCGAGACGCTCTGCTCCTGTGCTACGTTTTACTAATCACAAACGCTCTTAGCTGTCTTGAAGAAGGTATGCATGATGCATGACGAACCCATGTCAGAAGGGTCGCGAAGCTTGGGATTAGGTGCCATCGATTGCATATGCAACTGAGCGGATACGTAGGGGACCAATAATACAGACTGTCTGGGCTATCTGCCAGTCCACTGCTCAGATCAGCCTCGATCGTTGCAATCATAAGCACAAATTGCTTTTTAAAGGACCCTTTGCCTCTTGACCCTCACCACCATGTCGGAATCCAATACTGGCACGTATCCACGTCGGCCTGGTCATCATAGAGCGCACTCTCGAGCAGCATCCGTCAAGCGGAGTATCTCGTTTGCCAGAGTCGTCAAGAACCAACCTCGCAAACGTTTGGCCATTGCCTTTTTCCTCTTTGGCGTCTTGGTATGCTCGCTCTTCAACTTTGTGGGTGTAGCTGTGAGTATTTCTTTGTGAATCGCACTGGACCGCTGCTGAGATATATATTTGTAGGCTGCGGCAGAGTGAGTTGGCAACAGACACGCGGATATGATTATAGAGCTGACTCCGCTGTTGCGACAGTCTGGTAGGCCAGGCCGCATCACCTGGAGTGGTCCTTTTCGCCTACACCGCCCCTAGTATATTCGTTCGGCTGGTCATACCATAGTGAGTTCTCACGTGCTACTTTCTAATCTCCAAGACTAAAAGTGTTACAGTCTGCCAAACGTGACTCCTGAATGGCTATCGCCTACATATATCATTCGACTGCTCTTTCCGGCCTACATATACACCATTTTCGGAATAGCTCAACACGACCCAGATGACGATGATGTCGAAGAGCCCGAGGAAGGTGTGGTGCTAGGAGGTGGAAGATCAGGCGTCGACTACCCTAGACGACTACTCATCTGCGCTGTATCGTCGATGGTTGGCCTGCAGCTTTTGGCATGGGCAGGTCCGATATGGTTGAGGATTGTCGGGATTTTGTGTGTCAGTCTGGCCAGCAAGTGAGTCCATGGACATCTGCATGCTGTTATTTGCTGACGATCTGCAGCTTGGGCGAAATGACCTTTTTGCAACTCAGCACTTTATACCCCACAAATATTGCTTTGGGCGCCTTCTCGACCGGAACTGGCTTCTCAGGCTTGATCTCTGCCTTGATCTACAATATTGTTACGTCTGTGCTGCAGATCGATGTACGTCACTGTCTTCTTGCGTTGGCAGTTGCTGATGCTTTGAACAGGTTTCTATCGTCATTTCCTGCGTGGGCATTGTACCGCTCGCTATCTTGGCCGTCTACTTCTTCCTCCTACCTTCCGGTGCCAAGTTTGCTGGTAAATACCGCAACAAGCCAAAACCTGATGCCAAGGGCGAAAGCACTCGCCTTTTGAATCGCGCTCAGACTCGACGCTTCATGGTCATCTCCGAGCTTCCGATCACCGACAAGCTCAAATTGGTCAATGGACTCATGTTCGAGTTCATGGTTCCGCTCTTTGCTACATTCTTCTTCATCTATGTTGCAAACCAGGTATGAGGAATCACAAGCTGTTATGACCTGTGCTGATGACTTCAATAGGGTCTGCTCGTCGACATTGTCTTCCCTGTCCCCATTCCAGAGTCATACGTCCTGTACAAAGTCTGGCGCCAGATCTTCACCCAGCTTCGATCCTTCTATCCAGCATATCAGCTAGTCTACATGACTGGTGCTTTCATCGGCCGCTCTTCGATCAACTTTGTTCGCCTACCAGCAGCTGCAATCTGGATGTACTTCCCTGTGCTCGTCTCGATCTGCTTCCTTTTGGCTCTTTCGGCTGAAGCTTTGAGCATGAATTGGGAAGGAGATCTTTTCGGGCTGAGCATTGTGCTGCTCATTGTCTTTGGCGGTGGATTGGGCGAGGGCATTGCATACTCTTCCGCTTACTGGAGAGTCAGCAGAGAGGATCTGCCAGACAGCGTCGAAAAGTGAGGTCATCTATGTCGTCGACCTTAACCTGTGCTGATCTGGTATCGCAGTCGCTATGATCAACTAGCGGAAAAGCAAGCAAAAGAGCGACCTGAACTCGCTTATGAGGAAGACGAAGATGCCGCCTCACCAGAATCGCAGTTGCGAGAACAACTTATAGCAACATTAGCAATAAGCGACGTGTGGGGCATCCTCTGCGCATCCATCGTATCTTCGTTTCTTTCCCCTGCTGTCTGCAGATATCAAGTAGCCCATGGCCGGGACTTGTGCAGACAGCGATAAAAATATCCAAGACATTAGTAGTCAATTCGTTCATCTCCATAGGGCGTCTGCTTTATTGTTTCGTAGCTATGTACATATTATGACCCGATGCATGCCTTCAATTAATGTCTTCTGAACGAACTTTGAACACTGGTATCGTGAAGTAGAATTAGGTTAATGCGATGCAATGCGATAACGAAGTCTTTGGAAAAAGAGTCTAGTGAGTTCCGTAAGTCATTGTTTGCTGGTCAGAGCCGAAGATGGCTTTGGCGCGTTGGACCTCTTCTTGCCAGTCGATGCGACGGAGAATATAGTAGGTCATGAAGGAGCTGGTGAAGCAGAGAGCAGCAGCTAGCCCAATCCAGAGACCGGAAAGACCCATGTGCAGCTTGGTGAAAGTCTGCGAGCGTACGTTAGACGTCAGAAAGTCTACTCGTCATGAAACAGAGGACTCACGAGAGCAAAGCCCAAGGGCAAGCCGATGAGATAGTATGCTGAGACATTGACAGCAGCTCCAGTGGCCTAAAGATAGCGTCAGCAAGATTGTGCAGCTCGTTTATGCGAAACTAACCGATCGGCCAGCACCACGCAGTAAGCCAGACATGATACCAGTCACACCATCGGCAACTTGGAAGACGGCGATGATAGGCAAGACGACTGCCACAAGGGCAACGACGTTTTCATCCGTAGTGAACAATCGACCGATGCCTGTTAGGAGATTAGCATCGTTTTGCTTAGTTCACGAGGCGACTCACTATGCCTGAACACGACGAGGATCAGACCCTCTGTGCCACCAACGACGATAGCAACCAATAGAGCAACCCGACTGCTCTTTCTCGCCAATTTGGAGTGACCTGCACCGATCAAGTTGGCGACTCGGACAGCTGCAGCTGCGGAAATAGCATATGGGATTTGGTAGAACAGCGAAGTAATGACGCCAAGGACTGATTGAGCTGCGAGCTGTCTTGATCCGAGGTAGGAAGTAGCCAGACCGACCTGAAACTCATTGTGTCAGCAGGATAGGCAAGAGGGAAGCAGAGAAGACGTACAATCTCCCAGCACCACCATTCTGAACCAATCATCAAAGTACCAGCAGCACCAAGCTTGATGTTGTTCCCCAATCCATGGAAAGCACCTTTCGTCCATCCACCCCAAGCATCCTTCGGTAAAAAGAAGACTGAATAAATGGTGATGAAAACAAACATGAGCGTAATGCTGATGACGGTCGATATCGGTGCGCCAACAAAACCAAATCGAAGTTTAGCCACAGGACCAAGGACGAGGAAATAAGTGAGCAACACGTTGATGGGCGCTACGACGCAAACGATGCAAGTCGCAGGGAAGAATCGACCTTGACCTTGCAGCCATTTTCTCATCACTTCGAAACCAGCGTAGGAAGGTAATGCGAAACTCATGGTTTTGAGGTAGAGGGCTGCTTTTTCGGAAACGGCTGGGTCTTGATGTAAGGCCCGGAAGATGGATTCTGCGTTCCAGAAAAGGATGGCTTGTGGGATCATGAGGAGGACGAGGATGAAAGCTGTTCTTTGGGCGTAGAGTGACGACAAAGTTGGGGTGGCTGAAGCGTAGGCTTGTGGACATAGGGCGTCTAGAGCGGAAGCGAAGCCCTTGAAGCATGTGTGAGCTCAGCAAAGTATGAAAGGCTCGTGTCTGGGCTCACCTGAATGACAGAGAATGCCAAAACGTTACAAGTCATGCTACCCAACGAAGCAGCAGCCAATTCTGTCGTGCCCACTCGACCAACAATAATGACTGAAGTGACCAAAAGAGAATACTGCATCGCTTGGGTCCCAAGAATCGGCAAAGAGTATTTGCCCAATATCCCAATTTCTTTGATAAAGGCGTTTTCGTCCGGTTCTGGAATTGGCGGTGGAACTGATTCGAATATCGGATCGCCATGATCGTTCGGTGCAAGAAGAGCAGTCGTTTCTGATAGCCCAGCACCACCATATACAGAGTTGAAAGCGGATGAAAAAGATGCTCTAGCGCTCATTCGAGCTTGAGTCATTGGCTTCATTGTAGAATCTCTTAGGTGGATACTGGAAGCTTCATCATCCACCACAGCGTTTTCGTGTTCATGTTGATATGGGGCGTTTTCAGCCAAAGGCGTGAGTAAATCTCGGTTGAAGTGAACAGGGCCATGCGATGCTCTTGAACCCAAGCGAGAACGAAACGACCTTCTCTGCCGAGCAGATGCAGTCGAACCCCTTGAAGCAGAAAGCAAAGATTGGTTCTCTGCCGTTTCTAAATCTTCAGGATGTTCTTCGTGATGATGCCGATGCTCAATCTCTTGTCGAAACTCTTCAATCAAAGCGACAGAGCTACTGAGAGCTGCAGGGCTTGAACCATAATGCGGGTTACTGAACATGGTTGTCGTTTGATAGTCCTATCTAATTTGGATGTTTGAGATGCAGAAGAAGCATAGCATCGCCGATGATTTGTAGTTATGGGATCGAAGCAATGCAGGACAATTTGACCGAGAGCAGATGTACAGGCGAGATGATGCAGAAGAGCAGTGTAGGGCAAGGTGAGAAAGGGAGAAGGAGAGCAAATTAGATCAGCATAGCCGAAGCGTTCGAAGCGGGCTGAAACAAACCTATATCGATGCTGTGGATGTCCGAGATGGTCCTGTAGCAAGGCAAAATTCGTAAACAGTCGCAGGAGGTCGTAGGAGCTCAAAGATGCTGAACTCGAAAGTGCCACTTTTTTTGAACGCAAAATCAATCTGTGTTAGACCCGATCAATCAACAGTCGTCATGAGCCTCACAGACGCAGAGAAGCAAGCTAAAGCAGAGCGTAAAGCAGCAAAGAAGGCGGCCAAAGCAGCTGCAAAAGTGGTCGAAACACCTCAAGCGACGTCGGATGAGAGCAAAAAGAGAAAAGCTGAAAGTATCGAAGTCGTCGAGGGCAACAAGGCCAAGAAGGCAAAGTCGGAAAGCAATGGAGACGCTGTAGCCGCACAGGAGGACGACGACCGGGCCGCAGCCAAAGCCGCAAAGAAAGCTAGAAAGGAAGCCAAAAAACTTGCAAAAGCTGCTCTGAATGGGCAAAGCGGATCTGCCAGTGCTAAAAGCGCTTCTGCTATTGCTGCACCTGTAGCAAGCGCCTCGTCAAGCGAGATTGAAGCATTCTTGTCTGAACATGACATTTCGTACGACCCACCTGCCGCAGCTACATCTACCTATCCCCCTGTGCTCTCTTTCGATGCGCTGTCCATCTCTGAAGGTCTCAAACAAGGTCTCAAATCATTCTCGAAACCTACTCCCGTTCAATCTTCAGCTTGGGGTGTGTTGTTCAGGTCAAAAGATTGCATAGCAATAGCAGAGACTGGGTATGCCGAACACTGTCTCCTTCATCCTTGCACTCACAATGTCATAGATCTGGTAAAACCATGGCATTCGGTCTTCCAGCAATCAAATACATTGAATCCCTACCAGCACCCAAAGCGAAAAAAGCAGGCAGCATCACAGTCTTGGTCGTCGCACCCACTCGAGAACTCGCTATGCAAACACACGACGTCCTCTCTTCCCTCGGTCAACCTCTTCACCTCAATTCGGTCTGCATCTACGGCGGTGTACCCAAAGACGCTCAAAAACAAATGCTCGCTAAATCAAACACGCGCATCGTGGTCGGTACACCTGGTCGGATCATTGATCTATGCAACGAAGGCGCCTTAGATCTATCTTCGGTATCTTACCTCGTCTTGGATGAAGCAGACCGTATGCTCGATAAAGGGTTCGAGAATGACATTCGAACAATTATTTCTTCTTGCAAGCCTGGAAAAGAAAGACATACCATGATGTTTTCTGCTACTTGGCCCATGTCGGTTCGACAACTCGCTAACGATTTCATGAACGCCCCTATTCGGATAACGGTTGGCAGCGATGAACTCACAGCGAGTTTGTCGGTTGAGCAAAAAGTGACGGTTTTGGATGACGGAAGGCAGAAGGATAGCGAATTGATCAAGATTTTGAATAAGGAAGGGTTTAGAAGTGGATCTGGTGGACAGAAAGGCACGCAGAGGGATAAAGTTCTGGTCTTTGCCTTGTACAAGAAGGAAGCTGCTAGAGTAGAGAGATTTTTGCAGATGAAGGGATATCAGGTTGGCTGTATTCAGGGTGAGCTGGTCCATTTGCGTTCTTAGCCCATGCTCACTATCGTGCAGGCGATTTGGGTCAAGCACAAAGAACGAAAGCGCTTGACGACTTTAAGCAGGGCATTACCAACGTCCTCGTCGCCACCGATGTCGCAGCTCGTGGTCTCGACGTGCCCAAAGTTGAACTGGTGGTCAATTGTCAGTTCGCTTTCAACGTTTGTGAGACAATCGCTGACATGCTGCGAGATGACAGACACTTTCCCTCTCACCATAGAAGACTATATCCGTACGCTTGCTGAAACCTAGCTTACATAGGCTAAATAATCATTCTTCACAGATCGAATTGGAAGAACTGGCCGAGCTGGAAGAAAGGGTAAAGCGCATACATTCTTTACTGCGGATGATAAAGCGCATTCTGGAGAGTTGCAGAGGGTGTTGAAGGATGCTGGGCAGGATGTGCCAGAGTCATTGAAGGAATTTGGGTGAGTCAATGCTCGACGTTTCCGGGGATATGAAGCTGATTTTGGGTCTAGTGGTACGATCAAGAAGAAGTGAGCCATCAATCAGCAGGGAAAATAGACTGCTGACTTGAGTGAACAGATCCCACCCGATCTATGGCGATCATTACGACGAGGTCAGTCTGCTTTTAGGCTGTATCGTATCATCTCTGACCGTCTTCTACAGTCTCTCGCTGGCAAGAAGGGCACAAAGATCACTTTCTAAGCGTTTGCCGCGGACTTTGCATCTTTGCCTTGAATGCCTGCGTCGAATCGCCTTCGGGTCTTTGTACAGATATTTATAGAAGTGACATGGCTTCAGCAGTACTAGATATATGCTTGTGCTATTTGAACCTGCTTTCGGTGGCTCGGCGCGAGTTCATTGCTTACAATTCAGCGAGGTCATCATAGCACCTCTTTGCTTCCGACGACCGCACAACAAGCGACGACGACGCTGTCAACCCCACCGAGAGCACAAGTAGATATACCTAGACGCCTTTGATACCTGTAGCAAACATGTCCATGTTTAGCGGGATGCTCCATTCCGTGCGGCCTTAAAAACTCTGTCACTTCGGTCTATCAGGCTGATGGGACGTTGTTCTGGTGGCACAGGCAAAGGATAGGGTCTCTGGGCACCACTCTACCACTGCTAGCCCGGCCGGATCAGCGCCTGGTAGTCCTGCTCAAGCTGCAACGTCACCCGCTCAAGCTGGAGCTGCGGGCGAGAAAGCCCCTGAAGGCAACCCTGTGCGTCTACATGTCTCCTACGAGCTGTATTCAGCAGCTTAGGACCCATTCTTTGTTGCACAGAACGAGTAAGCTAATGCATGTGGCCGCAATAAAAGTGTTATTGATCCTTTCCGCTCTCAAGCACTGAAGTCCTGTGAGTGAGGAAGCTTGAACGATGAGACTATTCTCATTATTTCTGTCCTCTGTCACAGGGACGATGAACCAAAGAACATGCTCCTCAGTTTAGTCTCGCAATTACGTATAGGGATGGACTTGCAGAAGGTAGCTATTGTGACACAACGGTCCGAACACGTCTGAACTGTACACAGGTCACTCTACCCGTTTTCGTTCTCGAGGTGATTAGCCTTTGACCTTCCAGCTCATTCTTGACTCATCCACGCGAATTTCCAGCCGCGAAGCATGTTAGAGGTTCGTCAGCTTGTGGATGTGCACTCTTCGAGAGTGCTCACTCTACATTGTTGTGGGACAGCGCATCACCGACTTCCTTTCGCATTCCGATCTGATATTCGGCGTGGGCGCCAACCCTGATGAAGAAGCTAGATTCATTGGTGTGATGCAGTGCTATGTAAGTGCTCTGATCTTCATCTGACCAAGCGCTGATGAGTCATTGTCTATATAGCTCGCTGGATGGCATATTAAGCCCAAGGGAGGTAAGCTGGCTTTCTGCTCGCTGAGTCAACATCAGCCTGATCCTCGTGCAATCATCAGTCAAGAAGGTACGACTCGATGTCGCTTGAATTGACTCAAAGGCTGACCCGAACGATAGCCATACAACCCAATTCTAGGGGAAGTCTTCCGCTGTCAATACGATTACCCGAACGGAACAACAGGCTACTATGTCGCAGAACAAGTCTCGCATCATCCACCTATCTCAGCTTTCTATTATGCTTCACCCGAGAACAAGATTGCCATCAGAGGTGATATTCGACCCAAGTCAAAGTTTCTGGGCAACTCAGCTGCTACCATTATGGAAGGTTTCAACAAGATCTCATTCATGGACCGACCAGAGGATGGCGAGTACAGCATCTCGATGCCCAATATGTATGCCCGGGGTATTCTTTTCGGAAAGGTATGGAAAGAGCCTAGCTCGTCAGTCTCGTATTGATGTACAAGGTCCTTTGCATACAGATGCTGCTCGAGTTAGGCGACGAATGTGTGATCAAGAATGACAACCTAGACTATTCATGCCGAGTGGAATTCAAGACCAAAGGCTTCTTCTCTGGCGAATACAATGCCATCCACGGCAAAGTCAAGCATGGGCATAAGGATGTTGGTGAAGTTGCTGGAAAATGGTCAGATAGGTTCAGCATCAAGCGAGGAAAGGTATGTCCCGCTATATATCGCACCTTCCCCTTTACTGAATACGTCCGTCTGCAGCATGGCGAGAAGGGCGAAGTCGTCTTTGATTCTGCTTCAAGTGCTATAACGCAAAAGTCGGTAGCGCCTGAGAGCGAACAGGAAGATTTCGAGTCGCGAAGGTCGGTGTCAATGAAAGTATGATTGTCTTGGTCTGACTGTTTCTTTGCATCGACAGGCTATGGTCCAAGGTTACTGCAGCAATCAAGGCAAAAGACTTGGATGCTGCCACAGATGCCAAGTCTGCGATCGAAGACCGTCAACGCGATATTGCTACTCAAAGGGAAGCTACCGGAGAGGTGTTCAGACCAAAGTTCTTCAAGCTCGCAGGAGACGAATACCAGCCAGACTTTGTGTACGTCTCTATGGAGTCTCCAAGTCGTTGGTTAAGCTGAATCTCTTTGTAGACTACCATCGGACCCATCGCAAGGCAAGGAAGCCGTCGCGCAGTGGATCTTTGGCAATTCGGCGCGTCCTACACGGCCAGATGTGGCATAGATGGTTCGATCCGGCGCATTTGAGACACGAGCAATACCCTTGTTGTAGACTGGCCAAATCCTAATTGTATATGCACTTGCACATTAATCTGGTACAATAAACGGATTCTCGTCACCTAATGGTGACTTTCATCTGCTCAGCTATTGATGCCACGACTTGGTCTTGTAACGCGTCGACTTCTTTGTTTTCGAGATTGCTGCCAGATAATGAGCATGGAATCGACATTTGAGCTGATACATACCGATCCATTGACTGATAGTTGATGCGATAGCATAGACTGCGCTTCTTCGTCCTCGGGTGAACGAACTCGTCAACCTGTCAATCCACCGGTCTCTAAGAGTGTCTTACGACACGCAGAGCAGGTGACTGACCAGCTTGACATCAGCAACAAGATCTCCAGCTTCGTCCCTGACAATATCACAAAAGTCATTCTCGTGCCACTTGCGTTCCTCTTCATTCAACCAGAAAGAGACATCTTTATAGCAAGGTGGGAATTTCGAGTATGGCTTGAAATTCGTCACTTTGCCAGAGGTGAATTGAGATGAGAAGCGTTCATCGGTAGACCAGAACAGGCGGATATCAGGGATCCCGAAGAGGATCATGGCGATGCGATCTAGACCGAGCCCGAATGCCCATCCCATTTTATGCGGCATGCCTGCAATGATCAGTTGCTACGCCAATCAAGAAGGACATGGACTAACCCGCTTGATCCAAAGTGTATTGCTTGACAACGCCAGAACCAAATATTTCAAGCCACCGTCCGTCGTAAAAGACTTCCATCTGGTATGAAGGTGACGTGAAAGGGAAAGCATCCTCTAGCCAGCGAATCTTGAGCGGTTCAGATTGGTCTTTCTGCGCTGGACCGAACAGTGACAGAACAAGGTGGTTTAGATGGAGCTTGAGCGAACGAGCGACAATCTCTGCTGACTTCTGATCATGCGATTCTTGCCATGGATTCGCTTCTGTCCCAGATTGAGTGTCGTCTTCGATCAATAATCGCCCTTGCGCCAATGCTAACTCTAGTCTCTTTTCTAGGTGTTCATTCTCCGCTTCCATAGTCTCTTGTATTTGGTCCCGCGGTAGAACGTACGCGCCTTCCATCTGATGAAAGACAGGGTAATGCGACCGATCAATCTCGTCCCTTCTATACACCTCAGCTGACAGCAACCACTTTTCTGCTCCTCTTTTAAAGACATCAACTTCATGTGCCGATGTATGTGTCCGTAGCATGTGCTCTTTATTCAGGTAGTAGGAATCGGTCGCTGCTCTGCCTGGATGATCTGGTGGGAATCCGAGCTCGTCGAAGTTTTGATATACAGAGACAACAGGCGACGAAGGTGCTATCACTTGGAAATCGGAAGGAAATGCAGAGTGTATAAGGGAACGAAGGATGTGCAGCGGATGCGAAGGTTTCTCGTGTAGCTTGAACGGAATACGATACAGGATTGAAGAGGGGACGTTGGTAGATTCATCAACAGGATAGCTGTGACCTTCTACTGTCGTGGCAGAGGGCGCAGAGGCTATAGAAACAAGAACATGAAATTTGGTCGAGACATCGAGCATGAAGGGCTCACAAGCCGTCGCGAAGCATTGGCACCTGCACGTTGATCTGAATACTTTTGACGCCTTGTGGACATTTCTCCAGGTCTTTGCTGGCAGGAGAAAGGCCTGCATGATCGTTCAAGACAAACTGCTTCAACTGACCAGAAAGCCGGAAGCTTCGAATGCCAGCTCGACAAATTGCAGATCAAGTACAACATCCCCAAGACTCTATACAAGTAGACCCAAGCACCCCATGTAATTCCTTACAACTTGTACACAACCCCTTCAGACCACATCAGCTGGTTGGCATCGTTCATCACCGTGAGGTATCGCTCTGCTTCTAGCGTGCCAAAGAGCTCTTCAGCTGGTAGACCCATGTTGATCTCTGGCAGAAGAGTTTCTCTTGTAATTTCGTCATTGTTGGCGAAAGGACCGGCGAATGCAGCTGCGACCCGTGTACGGAAGAGAGCAGCACTACAGAGGTGGATCAGCACAGGTCCTCATTCCAAAGCAGTGAGAAGAGCTTACCGAGCGGGATCTGGTCCATCTCCACGAGCTGGTGATGATTGAACAGCAGGAGCAGAAGTAGGCGCTGCCCTATCCCTCTGTTCCTGACTGAGCAATGCTTGTTCCGCTTCAAAGTCATCATCCTCATCCATCACATCATCTTCAGTCAGCATGAACTGCCTTTGCGAACTTGGGGTGGGCACTTCCGCTTGCGAAGATTCGGCTTCTGGTCCTGGTGTAGAAGTGACGCCGACGCCAGAGTCATCCGCTGCTTTTGCTCGGCGCGGGTTCCGTCGAGATGCTTGACTGGAAGGCATGTCCATCCGTTTGGCTTTTTCCGCAGCGCGTTGTTCAGCAGTCTCGTCATCCTCTTCCTCGCTCTCTTCGCTCTCGTCTGATTCATTTGTAGCAGCGGAAGAGTTGTTCAGCTTTCGCTTCTTGTTCTTGCTCTTCGACACTTTGACAACTTCTTTGAACAGGGCGAACCGAAGAATTTCTTCAGCTGCCATGGCATCGCTCTCATCGACTTTCGACGACAATCTTGCTTTTGCATGAGCGGTCGAAAGACGAATGAGGGTTTCAAGAGTACGAGCGGTGAGCGGTGATGTCTGTACGTTTACGTTTTGAGCACCAAACAGAAGAATCAAGGCTGATCAGCACTTACCCTCTTCTGATTAAGTTGAAGATCGTCGTTCCTCAAAGCGGAATATACGCCAACGATATGATCAGCTGCGCCTTTTGTGAGAGCAGGGCGTATTCGGTTCTTGGCAAATTGAATGTACTTCTTGACAAAGGCTATAGCGAGCACTTCTTTCTTCTTGTTTGCACCTTTGCCAGTGGTAGCAGTCACACCGCCATGAAGGAGAGGGTTGAACTTTTCAAAGACCGGTGTTTCTTGACGGTTTTGAAGATTGGCTTCTTCTTCCCCTCCGACATTGAGGTTTTGTTCGAGGCTGTCTACTGCTGGAGTACCTGTGCGATGATTCATGCCATATCAGCATGGAAGCTGAAGCCGGAACTCCCACACGCACCTTCTTCCACACCCGGCTGCAAGTACCGATGCATCCTCAACACATGCTCCGAAATCATTCTATCCCTCTGCTCATCTACATCATCCGTCACCACAAACAACAGATCGAAACGTGACAAGAGCGAATCCGGCAAAGCGATGTTTCGATGCGGGTCTTTATGCACATCGTATTGACCGTAGATCGGGTTGGCAGCTGCAATAACAGAGCAACGAGCATTGAGAGAAGTGTGAATCCCAGCTTTGGCAATGGTGACGGTTTGTTGTTCCATGACTTCGTGAATGGCGACTCTGTCAATGTCAGACATTTTGTCGAACTCGTCGATACAGACTACTCCGCGATCGGCGAGCACCATAGCACCTGCTTCTAGTCTTCTTTCACCTGATACTTCCTTCTGAGCGATGATTCTGAGTGTTATAGGAAATGAACACACCAGTCTCTTTGTCGCTCGTCACAGCAGCAGTCAAACCAACACCAGATGAACCTCGACCAGTTGTAGCAATAGCCAACGGCGCCGTATTGAGAACGAAACGAAGCATTTGACTCTTTGCCGTACTAGGATCACCAACCATGAGAATGTTGATATCGCCTCTGATGTGCGTTCCATTCTCCAAGTTCTTTTCCATTCCTCCTAGCAAAAGTAGGAGAATAGCTTGTTTGATGTGATCATGGCCGTAGATGGATGGAGCGAGCGATTGTGACAAAAGTTCAAAGACGTTGCGTTTCTTTGCGACTTTGTTAATGTTGCGAATGTCTGAATCGGTGATGGTGACTTGAGCAATTCCAGCACCAGCTTTAGCCGAAAGCAAGACAATGTGGTTGGCCGTGATGAGGGTAGGGAAAGTCGCAGAACCTTGACCGCCCTTGTTGCCGACTGATCGATAAGCGCCAACGATTTGGACACGATCACCAGGCTTCACTCGGTCCACTAAATCGTCATCCAGTACAACTTCGACTGAACGAGGTAATTGACCAGCAGGTGCTCGTTCGGGCATTTCTTGGATAGACACTTTCTGGTAGTCGCGATAGGTGGAAAGGCCGAATTCCATCTCGAGCACATTGCCGTCTTGATCTTGTTTGGGTAGAATTGCGGCTGATGCTGGACCTGCGCCGGCGGACAGAGCGTCTGTGTAGAGACGTTGGTGGAAATTGCCCGTTTCTGGGCAGAAGTGAACAGATTTGGCTACTTTTGGTCTGACCAGTCCGCCTGCGCTGCAATATTAGCATGTACATGATTTGTGAAGATCCAAAAACTTGCATCGAGTTACAATACCCTCTACGCTGATCATCTTGCCCAGCATTGTCGCTCTCAGAGTTCTTGGATTGACATGATGATCACCGAATGAACCTCTGAGGCCGACATAGAATTGTGCATCTTGAGCATAAGCATGTCTGGTCGCGTCGTGCACAGCGAGGACGACTTCTTTGAGCGCCGCGTCGAAAGCGGGCAGGTATGAAAGTGGTTCTTTGAGTAGGCTGTACACTTTTTTCAGCCCTTGTATAAATGGAATAAAGGCAACGCACCCATCGCAAAACTCTCTGTTGTAGTCACGCAAGTCGTCGAGATTGACCACTAGTCGCCTCTCATCGTTTCTCAACATGCGCTTGATAGCGTCCTTGTAGTTTGTCGGAAGCCTCTGCGACATGTTCATCAGTCTATGCACCTGTGTAGACATGCTTCCAACGTACTTCATCTTCGAGAAATTCAAACAGCACGCGTTGGCGATCTTTCAGCAGACCACTGAAATGAGCAGCATTAGCCTATTCCCTGTAGATCTAATAGTGTACTCACTCTTCTAATACTGGTACTGGGTCCATCGCTTATGGGAAAGAGAGAGAGACAGCAAGGCGACAGGTGAAAAGTCGCGTAATTTGCACGCGTTTGAAAGAGTCCAAAGGGGTGCACAGCAAAGGAATGACAAGGTCGGCAAGAGTATTCCTGTTCTGGGCTGAAATACTACACGCGCACGGATGAGAACGCGTTGGAGAGCTTGTTGAGAGTGGTGGATGCTCTCAAACCAGCTGTAGATCTCGAATTATGGCAAGTCTTTGCGATACAGACCTGGCCGTCATCTCATTGCTACTACAGGAAGCAGCGCTGTACTCGATTCTGTTGGACGATGCCATTCTAGACATTGCGATAGAACAGACTCGAATAGCCAAAAGTCGTAAACTACCTTGTGAGAGCTGCGGCTATGCATGCAAGGATCATCGTGAGCTACGGCTTATGTCTATACAACCAGCTGATGAGATTGATCAGCGACCGGTCATGTTTTGGCGGTGACTTCTGTCGATGACGGTTCTGGCAATGTAGTACCTTCAAAGCCAGAAAACATTACGCTGGACTGCGTATCATGCTCAAGAAAGGTGAGCTTTCATAATCAGCGGTTAAGTTGCAGATCTAAGCGATAGACACAGATTGCAAGTACTCGCTGTCAGTTCCTGTCACAGCTCGACCAAGCAAGCTGATCGTTCTGTAGATGCGCAACATCTCTCACAATGTATGGGTCTGACGGGTCGCTCTCGCAACTCGAAACGATCTGCTGCTGCGACTCCTATGGATCTTGATAGCGATGCTAGCTCTGCCCAGAGGCGGAAGAGTGAGTCCTGTCTTTCCGTATCCAGCCCAAATTACTCATGTGGTACCAGAGCCAAAGCTAAATGGGAAAGCGAATGGATCAAGGGTATGTGCTGTTCTCTCAAGCAATATCGCGGACGATAGCTGACATTCGCTGTCGGACCAGTTCTCAAGTCGTATGTCGCAGCTCAACATCCCGAGCGGAGCTTATATTAGAGTTGCTCACAGCAGCCGTGGAATCCTCTCTCCGCTCAGAAATGCCAAACCCTTCACAGCTATCTCGAGTAGGTGCCTTCTCTTACTTCTCTCTATTCACATCTCACTCTATTTTAGACATCATCCTCGCCTGAAGACACTCTTTCTCAACCACGAAGTGGTATAGCGCGCAAACAAATGCCTGGCAGACCGACCAAAGCAGTAGAGCACATTTCCAGCAATTCTTCAGCTTCTGATGCCGAGCTCGATACGCTTTCTTCCGACTCGGACTAGCTCTAGTCGCCTGCGAGAGAAGATGACAGTGGCAGACGCCAGCAAATATCCGCGGTCAAAGACAAATCGCGCCGTATTCCCTGTCATTCGAATATCCCAAACAAGACTGCTACCATTACCCAACTACTGCACCGCACAACCCCGAATAATCTACTCCCTATGTACACTATCGTTTCTTGATTTGCGGTTTAGGCCAACAATACCTCTTGGCTTGCAACTGGCTCTTTCGCACCGGCTTGACAAAGACCTTCATGCTTTCCGCCCTCGCTCTATCAGTGTCTGCAGTGGGAAGATAGTAGAAATGCGGTTCGAGTTGTTTGCCGGATGCGTTCTACAATTTTGGATTAGCAACGAGGTAAGAAAGGGATGCAAGCGTACTTTTAAGGCTGGATTTTCGATCACGCCGAAAGGACCATTACGAAGACTGTCTATGAGCGTATCTTCTGGTAGTTGTGCGACAGATGGAGGTAGCGAGGGAAGGATTTCAGACATGGGCACGGTGGATCTGGAAGCGAAAACGATAGAGGAGATGAGAAGGCCTTCGATATCGACCTCCCGCGCGTTCGGTATTGGTTTTTCTGCTCTCGGCGTCTTCAACTGTATTGGTTCCTTTGGCATCGCTTGTGGCAGCATTTCCACTTTCGCTTGAATTTTGGTCAAGATGACTTTCGACCCAAAGAAGTCCAATTCGGCTCTTGCTTCCAGCATCGCTTTCTGCCCTTTCTCCATCTTGACACCATTCAACATCAACCCATTCAAGCCCAGCACTTCTATCGTGCCATCGCGCACTACCGCAGATACTCGACTTGCATTCTTTCCCTTTAACGGCACGAATTGATCCGCATTGTATTGCGCTAGGATCAAGGGCGAAGCAGTCTTTCGCCCAAAGAGCAAGACTTGGTCTGTCGTTTCAACTTGAAGCGGTTCTTCATCTACTGGCTCTGAGAGTTCAGAGGAAGCGCTTAAAGTGGATGCTTCGGATGGGTAGGGCTCTATCTGCGGGTTAGCCGGGTCTCAGCAAGGGCAAGAGGACGAACGATATCGCTTGGCTTGTTTTCGCCTAATTTTTGAGGGCAGCAAGTCGAATGGGGAGGATGTTGCGTTCGTTCGATCTTGCAAGATGGAGCGGTGTGGTGTATTCATGGTGATGGTTGCGGTTAGAGGTATAGCAATGCAAACAACATGAGCAAAAGTCGGAAGTAAACAATAACAAACTCTTGTTCCAGGACGGTGTCGCGCTGTATAACGCGCTGACTAGCTATGAGCCTGTAGAGAAGCGTGGCTCCATATTCAGCCTCGAACATTGTCCGTCTCTTCCGTGTGTCTGCCGCTCTGCGCTCAAATTTCCATCAAGCACCTTCTGGATTGTTAGACCATCAACCCGCTTGCGGCCTGCAAACACGTGTAGATCACTTTGCGCCTGTATGGTCGTGCTAGGCGGTCTTTCGCGACAGCGATACCAGATCAGCAAGAGGATGCTGCATGAACTTTGGCTTGCCCACTGCTATCGCAAGCACTACCTGTTTCAAGATGAACTCGGTCAAGCTCCATCCGAAGAAGTACGCCTGCTGCGATGATAGTCTTACGTGTCTATCAATGTCCTCCTCTGCCCTTTAATTACGCGTTGTCCTTGGACAAAACATGCTGGACGGTCAATGCAGACCGGTTGGTCTCGATTTTGTTGCGTGCCATTCCTGCTCTCCTTGGCGTCATGCAGCCTGTCACTTCAATCGAGCGCGCTTTGACGATTTTTAATTCTTCCAGTCGATAGATTTCTACATCTTACAAATCTCTACAAACTCTTATATATAGGTCACCTCGGACCAAGGCGAAAATCTTTGTGCTCGGGTTTTGAAGTAGACAGTGAGGTT